>LPNX010163190.1:508-11718 GCA_001517045.1 Pseudotsuga menziesii | reverse complement strand
GGAGTGTGGACAATGCTGTTAATAATTAATTTGAATGGTATGCGACTTGTATATGTGTTTTGAATAATTAAAAATTTCTTGGTAAATAAAATTATATTTTTATGGATATTCTTTTTTACTCATAAAATAAATAAAGAATATGATTATTAATGAGAGAATTATTTTGAGTAGAACGTATGAGAGAATCAACTCAAACCTTAAGACAATAAATGATGTTATTATGTTATGCTTGTTCAACAACATAATCATCTTGTATCTTACAAATTCTTTTAGATAAAGTGGTGAAATTCAATAAGGGAATGTTCAAATTGGTGGGCTCCTTGAGAGTTAATAGTTTTTCTATATTTTTTTGTGTGGTAGAGGTTATGTATAGTTTATGAAAGATATAAAACACTGTAATATACTTCAAAATCTATAAATAAATAAAATTTTTATAGCCTATATCTATAGATAAATCATTAAAAACTTTAATTGTAACATGACATTCTTTGAATTTTGAGAGTTTATTACACAAAATTCACATTATATGTTCGATCATTCTTTCCTAAACTCAGAATCCAATTCTGAATCAAAATAGCTTTCAAAACACTTCACTGTTAAACCTATTTCTAAGTTTACTATTACTTCCGCAGTTATCCTTTCGCATTCCACAAGTTGCCTTTCGTAAGGCACTTTACGCAACTATATATTACGGGTTGTGGGGCTCATGTAGACTATAAACAAATAAAACTTTTGCAACAACCTCCCACAGCGACCCTTTCGCAATGCGGATTGCGAGTTACATTTATAACTTATAAAATTATCTTTCTGCAACTCTTGTGAGCCGTCGATCTCCTTGCGGACTCAATCTCAACCATCGATATGAATTCCTTGTGCATTCTATAATGACACTACCACAACTCTTGTGATTTGTCTATCTGTTCGTGGCTTCAATCTCGATAGTCGATCTGACTTCCTTTGCAGATCAACTCCTTCCGCAATGTAGATTACGGATTGTAGGCTCACCATCCAACTTTTCTGAATTGTGCTTCCACAATTTGGTCTTCTGCAAATCTTATGAGTCGTCTATCTCCCTGCAGATTAGATATCAGCAGTCAATTTGATTTTCTTTGCATATCAACATCTTCCACAATGCGGATTGCAGATTGTGGGTTTCACATTTTAATCTACAAAATTATCGTTATGCAATTTACCTTCTACAACTCTTGTCAGCCGTTAATCTTCTTGTGGCTTAGATCTCAGCTGTCAATCTAATTTTCTTTGCAGATTAACACCTTCCGCAATGCAGACTGCGGATTGCAGGTTTTACACTTTAATCTACAAAATTATCGTTCTGCAATTTTTCTTCGCAACTCCTGTCAGCCATTGATCTTCTTGCAGCTTAGATCTGAGTCATCGATCTGATTTTTTTTGTGGAGATCAACAAATATCCTTCCAGATTATGGATTGCGAACATGCCTTCCTACTTTCCTGAATTGTTCTTTCACAAATACATCTTTCGTGACTCCTATGAGTCATTGAGCTTATTACGGCTTAGATCTCAGTTGTCGATATGATTTTCTTTGCGGATCAACGACTAAAATTGTGGATTAAATATTTAATAATGTGGGTTCAAAGGGTTTTGGTTTGATTTGAGGGTTTGTTTTACTGTCGATTTAACTAGATTTGGAGATTATCTTGATGCTTAAATATTTTCTTGATTTTGTCGTCTAAACATGAAGTGATAAACATATAACCAATTGTACTAAGTCGCTTATGAGATCTGTGAGGTTTAATTAAGGTTTCTCTGGAACCAATGGTGGGAAAACAAAAGTGGAGAATTTGTTCCTCCCAATCGACTCCCAGAGCAGCCAAATTACTTGCTCCAGAACCCCCGAGCATGTTCGTTGAACCACAAGAGAAAAATACTTAATGCGCCATCTCTTTCATTTTATAGATGTTAATCCTCGTCCAATGCTAGCTTCCTGCTACTCATTGACATATTAATAAATAACATTTTTCCTAGGACTTGGTCATTTCTTAGCCTCCTGCTCTTTATCCCTCAGTAGGAGTCCATACCTAATTTTTGGGAATGATTCCTCCTGCATCTTGAGTCCTCACTCAGTGATTTTTTCCACTTGTCCTTTTCCTCTTGTGGGTCGGAAAACACTCTTCAAAAGTTATATCCACTTTTGTCTCCCTTTAACATATTTTATTAAATAGAACTGTTTGTATTACAAACTGTTTTACTTTTTACTTTCCTTTCAAAAATAATAAAAATAATCAATAAAGTATTTTTCAGCAGAATTAATGATAATTATTAATACATGGGGTATTACATACACCTCCCCTTCAAACTATTATAACTTTTGTTTTTATTCTTCCATTACAGCTTCTTAGAACAAGTTTGAATATGCATCGTGCATATTACTTTCCAGCTTCCAAGTAGCTTCTTCTGGACTAAGGTGCTTCCATTGCACCTTTACTTATCCGATGGTATGGTTCTGTAGTAAAATTTCTCTCCTGTTGAGAATGCATTTCGGTCCCACTTGGAACTCTCCCTCAGGTTCTACCTGGATCACATTCCAATCAATCACATGGGAAACACCATATACATATATAACTCATTATGCACTTTAATATTGGGTGGTAGAGCTAACTGGTATGCAACCGGCCCTAGTTTAGCTAGAATTTAAAAAGGCCCACAATACATGGGTTTCAATTTCTTATACTTTCCCAATATCAAGGTACTTTTCTTGGGCTTTACCTTTATGTACACATGATCACCCACGTGGAACTCTCTAGGAGTTCCTTTTAAGTCACCATAAATTTTCTTCCTGTCTTGGGAAGCCTTTAAGTTTTGTTGTACCTATTTCACTGTTAGTTCCATCTATTTTAATAAGTTGTGTCCTAACATTAATATATCAATTGGGATACTCCATGAAATTGGGGTATTACACTTACGGCCATATAATATTTCAAACAGACTCATTCATGCAGAAACTTGAAAATTATTATTATATGCAAATTCAACTAAGTGCAGGTAATATTCCCATTTACCTGGTTTGTCCAGGACATACATCCTTATCGTGTCCTATAAGAATTGATCTACTCTTTTAGTCTACCCATCCATTTGTGGATGATATGCAATACTGATATTTAACTGTGCACCCAAACCTTTAACCAAGGATCTCCAGAAGTTACCTATAAACTTTGCGTCTCTATCTGAGACTATTAACTTCGGTACACCGTGTAGCTTGAATATTTCTTCCATGGAGATATATGGAATGTTAACAACTTTATAGGTGGTGGTGCTGCCTTTCACAAACCTAGAGGTTAAGTGCAATAGAAATCTTCAAGCTGCTAGGTGTTTCTTTGGGGGCAAGTCTCGATTCAAGTACTGTAACTTGATCTTGACTCCTCCATTTAGGCCAAAATCCTAACGAAGCGAGGGGGTGTGGTCCCTAAGAAAGATTTCAACTAAGGATCTTTATATTTTAGTTCTTAATGGTGAAATTAAGTTGTTTTTAGGATTTTTGGTAAATAATTTTGTCGCAAGACTGATGCAAAATAGTTTAAACATTCAACAACATATAACATGACTGTATAAAGATTAACATTGACAAAACTGATAATAAAATAAAAATAATATTGTTGTGTACTCATATCAGTGCCAAATGGAGTCAAAATTACTGTTGAAACATAAATGTTTTGCAATGTGTCTTGGTTAGTTTTAATAATCACAGGTGAGTTGATTTAAGGGAAAGGGGATTCTCGATATACTTATGAAGTACTGAAAATATGTCCAGAAAGATGACAAAATTGGTTCCTCACTCGAAAATGTGGGCTAAATCGGAGTCTCTGAAAAGGTGTTCAACACTACACCAACAAGGGTGTAGCCTAACTGTATCTCGAGGTCACTGTTCAGTGGTTCCCGCTTCCTTTGAGAAATTTTCCCAATAATGTCAAAAGGTGTTGTGCTGGATTTTCACAATGTTTAAAATTTCATTGATTTTATTATTGTGAGTTAATTATTTAGATGTGAAGGATTGCTAAGTGCGCATTCCTTCTTTTGATTATCCGAAGTCTCGGGGCGAACCTGCGATGTGAAAGAGCATACACCAGAATGGGAAAATGTCTGTTCCAATTGTATTGAAGAAAAAATAATGTGGCAGAAAAATGAAAACTAAAGTCTAGAAGAATCCACAAGCTATGTGTCACTTTATTATAACCCACCAATAATCGACAAGAAACCTTTGGTTGGTGGAGAGAGCTACTTCGTGGCAATGAGCAAGGGAACCAAATTATCTAAAAAAAATTAAAGATGGAAAAGAAAATAAATAAATAATATATACAGCCTTTCAAGAAGGCGGATTGTGTGCATGTGATTGTTAGAAAAAATCAAACGACAAAAGAGACACTACCAATCCCCCCACGGGGGATGAAGTGTGGGAGTTGTGTAACCCACTTGCTTTATTTATTAATTATGATTAAAATATCAGAAAAATAAAATTAAAATATATATTAGAACCTATAAAACAGATCTAAATACTTATACAACCTTATGAAGTGAAGGGGAAAGAAGAAAAGGGTAAAATTGAGGTTTTTTGGTGTCCTGGAGACCCAAAACTTGAATTTTGAGCACAACTTCCTCCTCTTTTATTTGGACCTTCTAAAAACCATAAATTTAAATTATTAAAATGTGATGGAATGAATAAATAAAAGTTAAAAACTAAAACTAAATTCAGTACTTGCACAAGATTGGAAAAAAACACCAGTTTTTAGAGCACTGAAATGACAACTTTAGATTTAGTAAAAGATGATTCTTTTTTATGCATTTGTAAATCTAAATTATCTGATATGATAAATAAGTCGATTGAAAATATCAGAATTTTAAATCAGATATATAAAATTTTCATATTCAATCTAAGTAACCAGACAAAGGAGAGAGAAATGTTTTGAGAAGATGGAGAGCAACTTCAAGCCTTGCTTGATCTTCTTATGGAAACTTTGGAGACCCTGTAAAAATAAGATAAAAACTTGAGATATTATCAAAGAAGAAGAAGATACAGCTAAGTTCAAATCCTACATTGAAAAAATAACCTGCAAAATATATCTATGAGAAATCCATGCATAAAAAGAGTTAGATCTAGTTTGCTCAAAAACAAGAAATGAGAAAGAGTTGAAATACAACTGAGTATGAAAAACTACTCTCCTATCTCTTGAGATAAAAATACCAGTAATAAAATTACAACAATAAATTCCTACTCTATGTTCCTTAGGGTTACCTTCTAAGCTAGATCTAATATAAATTTTAAGCAAAATGGAAGAAACAATTTCGAAATTTAGCAATATCACCTCAATACTTGCAAGCATTCATCTCATAACACAGAATGGGCCTCCAAAGTATGCAATTTTATTCATAAAATAGAAACAATAAAAAATAGCACAGGTTTCTTGCATCCATCCTCAACAAAGGAGGAAAACCCTTCTTTTATAGCAAAAAAAAGATCAAACCCGAAGGGCACAAAATTGACAAGTGTGAGGTGCTTTGCGGGTTGAGATAATGGTGGAAGGCATGAGTGTTGGGAAGCCTTTATCTCCTCTAACCACTTCATCCAAGTGGAAAATTGACCCTCCATGAGTGAATTCACCCCCCTTTTGTGGAAGTGATTTAGAGTCCCTCCTTTGATGGTTTAAGATGCTCCTCTATGCTCATAAATGTCCCAGACAATATTCTCAACAACTTTGACACCTCACAAACAAGTCCCAAATAGTTTGCCTTTGATTTAGGGATTGGATTTTCTCCAATTTTCGGATTTATTTGACCCTCTGAGTCATTTTGGAGACAAAATCCAAATTAATAATTGAAAATTACTAATTTGACTCTCAAAATTTGATTTAGGGTTTAATTTAGGTCAGTTGGTCCAAAAATGAGCATCCCCATGATCAAATTGGATCACGAGGCCCAATTTTATGACCTTTTGAAATATTACAATTAAAATACACCTTATAGATGATTTTATTAAAAAACTAAAAACTAAAAAATCGTAGGGAGGACTTATCGAATGTTCACAAAACTATGTACATATGACTAGCATGGTATGATACATAAACCCTAGGCTTTAATAACATTTCTGAGAAAAAATTTACCAAACTCACCATCCCCGCTTTGGAGGATTTTGAGTGAAAAACTTAAAAATTATATGTCGCTTAAAAAAGCATCATATAATTAACAAGGGAAAAACACTCAAGGATGATGAACTTTATGACCAAGTCTAAGAAGGACAGTCCTTTTACATGAAATAACCTCATGCTATGTGTTGCAGCTGCAACATTTTCCCAAAATTTAAATAAAATTTGGACCCTCCTTTAATTCGTGTTGCTCAGCTTTTTGGTTTTGCTTGATGTTTGCTCAAAGAATTACTTTTATACCAGCGATGTTTTATGGTTTGATTTTTCCTTGCCATCGGAAGTGTTTTAGACTATTGAGTTAAGAGTCTTGTCATCTGTGCACCCACCATTTCAGAAAAGAACAGGACATCAAGACCGATTATTGGTCTACAATGCGCTTTATGCGGCAGCGGCTGTTTTAAGATCCCATCGGAATGTTTGCCTCTATGCTTTCTGCCATTGCAGAGGAAGTATTGCGAGCCTTCCCGATGGTTGTATGATCCCCTTCCGATCCCCACTGTTTTGATTCACAGATCCTTTGGTTTTCAGCTTTCGCCGTTGTGGCTTTGGAAAGCGATATCTTTCTGATGAAGTTTGATTTTGTTCTCTACGTGACCGTTATTTTTGGCCAAAGTCATGTCTATTTTTGCTCCGATTTTTACTAGTCTGCGGAACTCGATTCCTTTATGCTTTCATACTTTGCGGCTTTCCAACCGAATATTGGTCCGAGGCCTTAGTCGGACGGGCTCTGATGTAAAGTTTATTTATTTCTTTGCCGATGCCATTGCGGGTTTCCTGTCTATTTCGTCATTTGCCGTTGCGGAGGTGCTAATGACAAAATCACTGACCCCATAGATTGTTTGCCGCCCGATAATCTTACTTTTCCCCCCGATTATTTTGTTGACCGGGGAATATATATAGTGGGGTTGGGGTTTATTATTTTATTGTTATTTTGGTGATTTCTCTGTGCTGTCGTTATCGCTTGAGCAAACCAACACATTCACTGTCGGTACCTTCACTCCTAGGTGGCTCCGCCGTGGAAGTTTACGTAGTCGTCACTCTATCGTCAAATTTTTCACCCCTAGAATGACGAAAATATGGCCAAAAAATGTTAGACAAAATTTAGTTTCCACGTAAAACTGTGGAACCTATTTGATGAAAGTTGGTCACTCTATTCACGAATTCTGGAATTTGAACAAAAATTTCTTCCACACAAAACCGTGGAAAACCAAACACTTTCGACAAAATCTGCAAGTTGAACGGTAATTGTTCCAGAAAACTACGTCTCTAGAGTGACAATATTCCTGGAAATCCACCCCAGGTTTCAATGGTTTTGTAGTACCTGTGATGAAAGATGGTCTATATTGAGACAAAACCTAGAGGTTTCAAATTTTTTTTTAAAAACCGTGGAAAGGCGCCTTTCTGTCCACAGTTTTGGATCTTCAATAAGTGATTGTGAACAAATACATACTATATTTTAAAGACAAAGAAATGGATAAAATATAACACAGGAAAGGTGATTTATAGAAAATAAATATATGGGGAAAGTAAGATATGGGAAAAAACATATTGAAGTAAAAGGAAAAAAAGTAAATGGGAAGTTCAAGGGGGAGGTCAAAAATTGCTAACTGACTCTAAAAAATAAGGCATAATGATTTAAAAAGTGCCCAAAATTACCCAAAGTGCCCCTAAGCACCCTAATTATTGCCTCAAAAACTGTTTTCAGATTAGGATGCACAAATTCACAATAATTGGCTAAAATACATAATTAGAGGCTAAAGTGGCACCTCTTAGAGAGGATTCTATGACAAGGTAGGAGGGTACGTCTATAAAAATACCATTGATAAATTACATTGTAACCACCATAGGGATCGTATAAACATTAATTAAATGATATTCTAGGAACCATTGAGAGATGATTTCTATGATAAGGTAGGGGGTGCATCTATAAAAATACCATCGATAAAAGACGTAGGCACCACTGGGATCGGGTCAACTTATTGTGATCCGAAATAAGGTTAATCCCACTGGGGATTAAAGATCCCACAAGGGCTTGGAAGGATTCCCATAGAGCTTGGAAGAAGCCCGAAGAGGCCTGTAGATATCCGCAGAAGCTTAAAGAAGCCCACAAGTTAGAAGTAAAGGAAGCCCATGTTCTGAAGATGAAGGGAGCCCGAGCTTTGAAGACCGAGGAAACCTGTAGGTGTAAATGAAGCTAGATAAGGTCAAGCCCACAATTTTTGGAAGAGATGAAAATGAAGAACTGATCCTTCTTATGCAACCACCTAAAGCATGGCCAAAATCGATCAAAGTTAGTACCAAATATGCCCGAAAGAAAAAAAAGTCCCTTGTGCACATGATAGGAAAGAGACATGTTAATCAACAAAAAATTGGCAACTTATTTCTATTCTTTTACTATGCGTACAAAAAATTCATCATAGATCACCTTTTGGCATTGATCAAAAGCATGTTGCATAGTTGACCATGCAGTTTGTAGTTTAGAAACCATATCAAAATTTCCTTGGAGACACTCCTCGTAAAATATCGTCACTTTCTCTACTACGTGTGAAGAGGTACTAGTGATAATTCATCGTACTACAAAAAACATACGGTGCATTAAATTCGTCTTTATTGAAAAATAAAAAATAATAAAAAAATAACTCAACCCCTAGGGAAAAAGAGAAGTTGTTCACCTGGAAAATTTGTGTAGGATCTTTGTAGTGCCAGTTGGTGGTAAGTTGTTTTGATGTTGTTCATTATTGGAAGAGGTGAATATGAAAATTTTATCCTTCTTATGCAACCACCTCAAGCATGGCCAAAATTGGTCAAGTTAGTATCAAATATGCCCATAAAATAAAAACAGTCCCCTAAGCACATGATGGGAAAGAGACATGTTAGTCAACAAATAATTGCCAACTTATTTCTATTCTATTACTAGGATTGATCTCATGTAGCAAAAAAACTCATCAGAAATTACCTTTTGGCACTGAGAAGTAGGTTGCACAGTTGAGCATGCAATTTGTAGTTTAGAAACCATATCATAATTTCCTAGGAGACACTCCTCATGTAATAACGTCACTTTATCTGCTACCTTTGAAGATCTAGACATATGAATTTATGGTCCACATATGTGCCATGCAACAACTGAAAGTTTATCATCACAGTAATCAGAACGTGTAAATTAGTGCAACCAATAACCATGGTTAATCATTTAAAGTGCCATTTAGCAAATGATTTCCAAATCTGTGTATGTGATATCATAGATATAAAATACTAACTTAATGAAAATTTAGTGCCAAGCTAACCATATGTTATTATCATTCACTCGATTTGTATGTAAGCTATGAAATATAAAATCAACAAGTCCCTTACCATCACCCAGCTCTCAGTAGCAATAATTAGTACTAAGAAAATCCAAAACAATACTCAGTAAAATAAGGTCAGAATTATACCACTGTGCATTCAGAGATGTAAGGTTCCAAATCTCAGTAAAAAATTAGACTTACATTTACCCAGAAAACTAATGTGAATAGGGTAGAAAACTAATCAAATCAATAAGATATATTTATACAAAATACACCACCATCTAAATAGTTTGAAATGCTAACTTGTTTTCTGTTTTGAGTGTGCAGAGAAGGGGGCTNTGCTAACTTGTTTTCTGTTTTGAGTGTGCAGAGAAGGCGGCTAGGGCATGCGAGGTCTGCAATACATATTGCAGACCTGTGTTTGATAAAGGAGAGGGATTGAATTGTGGGAGAAATAGGTCTGCGTTTTTAGGGTTTTACACAGAAATTCTTTTTTTAGGGATTTCTTTTTTGATAAAATAAAAGTTACAAAAACACAAAAAAATTAAGTCTAAAACCTAAGAGAAACAAAAATAACCTAAGAATAATATTTACAAGTATACAAATCATAAAATTTAGTTTTCAAAGATAGATCAACAATTAGGGTTTGAAAAATTAAAATTTCTTAACCTAGGGTTTCATCATGTCGAAATTATAGGAAGAAGAGCTGAAAAAATCCTAATTTCTTCTATGTGATTTTTCTTCTATTTTTCTACGTTGCTAAGAAGCATTAGTGTTTTATGTAGAAGGTTGTCTCCTAGTTTGGATGATAGTCTAAAAGTAGTTATTTACTATTGGTTGTATCTCTTGTACCTTAATAGAATGAAATATATTTTAAGGATAAAGACAAACACATTAAGGATAAAGAAAACATCAAAACCCTTACCTTATCATTGTCCTTTCGCCAGATCCATTCACCCATACAACTTGATAAGAGTTGTCCACGAGATGCATTTCCATCACCAAGACCTACATAAATCATCAAAGACAGAATTTTTATATGAGTAAATAATATATAAGCAAATAAATAGTCATTTAAATCCTACTACAAAGTCCTGTAGAAATCAATGAACCATGAAATGTTAAATTTATTAACAATTTTTTAAGAAATAGACATGCTGTTACGGAGAAACATTCCTATGGCTTGGGGTACCACAACAGATAGAGTAATCGTAGAAATCAATCCCTTCCCATATGCAAGAGAAAAAAAACATCTAACACTAAAGGATCTCGAAACATACCTTATTCAAGATGGTTGATGTAGATCCCCGTTAAGCTTTTCCAATCTTGCTTGTATTAGCAATTTTCTCTTTCAACAATCAACAAACAAGATAAACATGCTATATAATGGTGTTAGACCTACTCTAGCATATATAATAAATAACATATAAGAATTTAAAAGAATCCATGGTTTGAATATTCATTTAAACACACATTATTGGATAGGAAAATATATTTCTATTAATATAAATCAGAGATTACAATAGTGACAACCTCTGTCGACACATCTGCGAACCAGAGAAACTGAGTCCTCCACTTGGGCCTCCACCACTTCAATCCTCCATATCTTGATAGAAATATCACAAGAAAATGCAAGCTTGNCAACCTCTGTCGACACATCTGCGAACCAGAGAAACTGAGTCCTCCACTTGGGCCTCCACCACTTCAATCCTCCATATCTTGATAGAAATATCACAAGAAAAGGCAATCTTG
>LPNX010163186.1:180522-220063 GCA_001517045.1 Pseudotsuga menziesii | reverse complement strand
GGCTAGAAATGAGAGAGTTATGATATACAAGCAGCAAAGATGAATTTTTTTAAATTTCTGCTCAACCATTGTCCAACATTGATGAGCAAATTGTCATTGGTGGGCCCACTCATAGAAAGGCTTGGACTTTGTAGGTAAGCCTTGATAAAGCATGACCATGAGAAAACTTTGATCTTGTAAGAGATCTCGTAGGACCAAACATTGCTCATTCAAGTGATCCTTTGAAATTCAGCATCTGAAGAAGACCATCTTGCATTCAAGCCTGGGGCTAGTGGGGTATTTTTATGCATGAGGAGGTATTACATTTTGCTATTATAATCAAAGATGGGGTTATTGTACACCCACTGCTAATATCTCCAATGTACCTCTGCATAATGTTTTTCATTTTAGGGAGGTCATTATCTTAATGAGTTTATGCAGCATAGGTCAATGCTAATCTCTCCAAATGTACCTCTGCATAATGTTTTTCATTTTAGGGAGGTCATTATCTTAATGAGTTTTTACAGCACAACCCACTTCAAATATCTCCAAATGCAGCCCTGCATAATGTTTTTCATTTTAGGGAGATTATTATCTTTAATGAGTTTTTGCAGCGCCCGGATAGTCGCTTTGTTGGATCACAACAATCCCTTAGCTCGGGCCAAATTTTTCCAGTCCATCCAAGAGTCCAAGACCTGTGCTCTGCATTCCAAATATCCCACAATAGAATGATTTCCTTTTTAAGCTTCCTTGATTGAAACGCTTGGGAGTTCTGCAATGCATTGCTGTTGAGTTTTCAACTCCAAATATGGCAGAAGAGAACGTTTGCCAAAAACTCGACTAAAAAACATATTTTGTCACTCAATAACAAATACAAAACAAATGAAAGTAAAACTATATTATATTTTATACCTTTACATAAAATAAGAACAAAACATCTCACCTTGTGAAATATTCACCATGTGTATGTAGTACTGATTTTCATGTTGAAGAGATTAGTGAGGCATAGAAAGTTTTAAAGCCATTCAAATTTGTACTATTATTGCAAAGTCTCTAACTTCGCTAGTAGTAATTTTGGTTTCCTGTTTCTTTCTTCAAATTGGAAGCAGGATTATCTATAACGAATTTATCCTCATTTTTCTTTGACTTTGTCTCCAAGTCTTTTAAATCTGTATCTGTTATTGGAAAGTCTCTGACTTAATGAGTAGCAAATTAGCAATTTAAGCTTCATGTATCCTTCCTCAAATTGCAAGGAGGATTACCTATAATGTATTTGTCCTCATTTTGCTATGGTTTTGTCTTTAAAATGGCAGAGATACGAGCTGGTACAGGAAATACATTTGGTACTTTATTTCGTGTTACAACTTTTGGAGAATCCCATGGTGGAGGTGTAGGGTGTGTATTTGAAGGATGCCCGCCTCGAATTCCTCTATCTGAAGTTGATATGCAAGTGGAATTTGATAGGAGGTTTTCTTTTCATCCTTGCAGAAATTTTCTTTTAAAGAAAAGAAAGAGAGCTCATTTTGACATTAGTTTTTGACATCTAGAACAACTTGCTAGCCTGCTAAATATTCCTTCATGCAATTTTTCTATCAGGACCTGCATAAATTGCACACAATATGCAAATTCCTTTGGCACTAGTTTACCGATTTTATGCTCCATACATCTCTAAATATACAGTCTAATGATAAGCTGAAGATGCGTGGGTTTTTTCTTATTTTCATGATTAATTTCACACTTGGATTGGTCATTTTATATAGGTATCTTTATCTTATCCTTCCTTTTTGCGTGTAAAGGTGTTAGATGTAAAGTTCTGTAGAATTCTTTGCAGGGAAATATAAACAATGTTTGAAATTTTAGTGCCTCATTAGCAACATTGTTTAGAGTGGGAGATAGATGCAAAACACAAGTGTTGTTTGATAACCATTTCCCTAATCTGCTATAAGTTACATAAAAATAAGCAGCTATTCAGTATTGCATTATGAATTTTTCTGGAGCATATTCTTGTTTTTCAATGGTCCGAAACCTGTATCATAATCATTGCCTACCACATAGACTCAATGTCTTGGAAATCAAGGTTATTGTTGTTAAGTTGTAGATGTCTTTCCAGAATACTGCTGATGTTGTACATTTTGAAGACTTAACTTTAAAAGTTTAAAGTACCTGCAATTAATTAAAGTCTTCCCAATAAAGTATGTGAAGGTTTTAACTTATAACTTATAGTACACATATAAGTATATACTATATTCATATTACAGGTCTTCGTTTTTTACTATTTAGGGACATGCGGCAAAACAAAAGTCTATACACATACATACCAGAGCAAGAATATTACTCATCCAAAGACTAGAGGCATCCAAGATTGCCACAATCTCTAGAGTATTCTTGGTAATGATCCTCATGGGCTTGTATGCATGTCTACTTCCACAATGCCCAGGAAAATGCTCAGAGGTTCATTCAACTTCATTCAGTGTAAACATCATGTCATATGTAAGAGTGGCTGTTGGCACATGGTTATGTATCAGAACACCAAGGCACTTGTATACCTTTATATACATTGCAACCTTGCCTATTTGTAATAAGCCTTCATCCCTTGGATCGGGCACTTTGGTGCTTTTCAGTTTTAACTGTTTACTGAATTCAAATACTCAGGATTAAAGCACCATGAACTGACATATGATGAAAAACTTAAGAAATCAAACCCACTTTACTGTATTCCTTTGCTATACCACTTGGACATGAGAAATTTATTCCATTTACTTGGTGCCATCATTGTGAATTCTTATGATCTGGGCCTTGGGATTTCCAGTCTATTTTGTTAAATTTAGCATTCGCATAAATTCTTAAATCTTTGCAGATCAACTTAAATAACGAATGACAAGTGCAGTAAAAACACATTCATCACATTAGCACAATAGGCACAAGAGTTTTTCACTGGGGAAACCTTCAAAGGACAAAAACCCCAAAAAGCATTAGTAGCTCATCTCGTAAATGAGATGACTTAGAAATTCTTCAAAATATTCCTCAAACTCCAATCTGGGTTTAGCCACAGTTTACAGTAAATTTTCTCAGTGAAAATCAGAACAAGCCTCAAGGGTTTCAAACCCTAGTAACTGAAATTTCCAGATATGACCAGAAAAGATCAGTACTGTCCAAAACAATAGTCTGTCCAAAAATATCAGATCTGTCTGAAAAGATCAGATCTGCCCCCAAAACACCAGATCTACCAAAAAATATCAGATCTGCCCGAAACTGGAAAGAAGACTGCTTGTAAAGAAGGTGGTTTCCTGGATCTGGAGAATGGTTGCCCAGATTTGAATATCTGAAGGTGGCTACCCAGATCTGAAGATTTGAAGGTGGCTTCCTTAGATTTGAACTTGGCTGCTCAGATCTGAAGAACTCTCTAGTATAATTAACATCTCTAGCACACGAGCATTGCAAAGTGAACCGAACACTGTAGCCTGTAGTGCTTCCAAAGCAGGCTTGTGTGGACTTACACATTCACAGGTTAGGATTCTTGGTTGCATCTCTTGAAATTTTAGCTCAATTTCCATAACTATCATTAAATGTGTTGAACATTAAATTCATGGAAAATAATGGGTTTCTCTATGGCGTAATTATATTTTGGTTTAACAAAGAAACACCATAGAGTAAAAGACATGAAGATTCAATAACATAGGGTGAATACCTTTCACCAATCATTGAATGCAATCGCGGGAGAAATCATCGTATATGTTGGTATTGATTGTCCAAGGCCTCATCACTCCCAGAGAGGGGGTAAAAATTCTAAATACTTTGAAACAACTTTTAGAATGACATTTGACTTTTGCTGCACCACGGTAGAGAGATCAATACCATCAGTACAAGTAGCCAACGAATCATCTGCAAGTTCATACAAAGAACAAGAATTATTCTTGTTTTTAAGTAATAGGTAGCAACGAAACACTTTTAGTCATGGTCAAGGATCAAATCACATTGCTTCAAACTGTGTTGCAGGAATTAACATTGGCAGGAAGAGTGCGCGTGAATGCTGTGTTTCCCGGTTGGATAAATACTGATCCTGTAGGTGAAGCAGCATTGAGAGATGAGGATCATAGGTGGCATCCAGTTGGCAGAGTAGGCACACCCCAAGACATTGCTGAAATGTGTCTTTTCTTGGCTGATGAGAATCGTTCTGGTTTCATTACGGGGCAAGATTTTGTAGTAGATGGAGGGGTGACAAAGAAAATGGTTTATCTAGAATAATTTATTTTCAAGTCCAGGAAAAAATTCAGCATTATTCTTAAGTGCCATTGATTTGTTTGCTAAACAACGTTCAAACGTAGTGATGAATTCTTCTCCCTATAATTGAAGCACAGCGACAAATTCATGCTACTCTTTTATAAGCTTCACATAATAAAAGGTACATATCATTTTCTTTGCATAAAATATGTTGTAAATGTGTCAACATTTCAAACCAACGGATTGCATCATGTTTCTCCTGCAAGAAGCTTAGGCATAATGACAATGGTTGAATGAACTCACAACATTGAAAATAAGGAAGATGAGGAAATCTTACATTTAAATTGCATATCAATGTTTCAATACACTTGTACGTTTGCATGCAATTTGTGTGTAAACTATCACTGCCATGATTCACTAATTAAAACCATTCATCAACAAATGCTAAAATTATTTTTTGGATGACTTGAATATTTCTCTTTTTGGCAACACACTCGAGGAAACAATCCTTGCATCCTTTCAAGAATTTAGAGACATTAGTTGCATTATTAATAAATTTATCTTGTAAGAAGTTCCTACTACCAAATTATGGTACATTCACTACTTATAGAGATTCACATCCCTTTGTTCATAAAAAATAAATTTAACACCCAAGCCAGCAAAGAGGGAGGGGGCTGCTCTTCACCGTTGGGGAGGCTCCTTCGCGTGCCTACCCTATGTATGTTGGGATAAATGCCGAAATGAGATTTCCTTTATGATATGAAATGTACTCCTTCGCTTCACCTGACCATGGAGGTGGTTTGAGTTCTATCCAAACAGTTTCACGCATACTTGAACAAATATTGTAGTAAGAAACTTGCACTTTATCATTCTAACATACTTGTTTATGCTTTGAAACATTTGATGCTGCAAGAGCTCATAGATGAGCAATACGCATGCCAATGATCTGGCATTTGTATTTTTTTTTTAAACACTTATAGCCGTCGGTTAAGCGACGGCCTGTAGGTGATTTTTTTGTAAAAAAATTCAATACCGTCGCTTAACCAACGCTTACGTTGTCGGATAACCGACGGCCATGCTGTAGAAGCGAAGGCCTGTAAGTGTAGTTTTTTTGAAAAAAAAATTCTCCACCGTCTCTTAACCGACGCTTACATTGTCAAATAACCGACAGCCATGCTGTAGAAGCGACATCCTGTAAGTGTAGTTTTTTTGAAAAAAAAATTCTCCACCGTCGCTTAACCAACGCTTACGTTGTCGGATAACCGACGATTTACATTTAACCAACGGTAAACTGAACTGTCGCTTAACCGACGGATCGGAAAGATGTCGGATAACCGACGAAAATCCACCAACACTTAAAAAAAATTATAGTGTCGTACATGCGATAGGGAAGTGTCGAAAATCCGAAAATACGGTCGTCGGATTTTTGGTCGAAATGTAGTAGTGATTTATGTAGCAACACACACATGCTCAATTGGATTCTACAACTATTTCTTAAACACATCTTTTATTCTTTTCCCACATCAAGTTTAGGTTATTATGTATGCATCGATACATTATGTTGTTCTCTAAGACCCTTTTGCGGACCACTTTAATAGATTACGTAATTGTTTAGGATATTTTGTTTCCTGAGCACGGTAGATTTTTTTTCTTATTAGTGTGTTTGAAAAAATAAATTGGATTTTAAGCATGCTTGTCTTTGGATCTTATTGTCTTTTATTAGAATTACAAATGATGAAATTTATGTGTTAATATTGCTCCTCTTCCTGATTCTTAAAGGGTGCTAGCTCAATGGAAGAGCACTTGCTTTACAAGCAGGAGATTGGTGGTTCGATTCCTCCATGCCCTAATGATATTGCAATGTATTTATAAAGGTAAAAAATGTAGTAGTGCAAGATGGATGCAATATTATATGCAATATTATATGCAATACTAAATGCAAAACATGATGTAAAAGTGGACGTCACACCAAACACAAAAGTGGATGCAAAATCCGACCTTATGTCAGACGCAAATGTGGACACAAAAATAGATTTCACACTAAACGCAAAATTGGATGCAAAAAGAGACTCAACACTAGACACAATTAATGACTCAAAACTAGATGTAATAATATGTCCAAAACTAGACGCAACAATAGATGAAAAAGTGGATTCTTAACTAGATGTAAAATTGGACATTAAATTGAGCACAAAATATGGTGTATCGATGGACATAAAACTAGGCATAACACCAGGTGCAAAACTGGAAGCAACATTTGGCGCAAACAAAAACTTAAAACGAGACACAATTTTAGATGCAAGATGAGACAAAACATTGGATGTAAAACTAGACGTAATATTGAATGCAAGATGGGATGCAACATTGGACACACAACTAGATGCAATATTAGATACAAACATGAGCGCAAAACTAGGCACAACACTAGGCGCAACACTGGGTGAAAAATTGGGCTCAGACATAGATGCAAAAAAAGACATCAACCGGGATGCAACACTAGGTGCAAACCTAGATGCAAAATATGACGTAAAACGAGATGAAACATTTGGCACAAACATGGATACAAAAAAAGACATAAAACAAGATACAAAATTAGATGCAAATGGGGATGCAACATTATAAGTAAATTTGGATGCAAAACTAGACGCAATATTGGGCCTAAAACTGGATGCAAACCTAGATGCATAATTGGACACATAATTTTATGTAAAACATGGTGCAAAATTGGGTGTAAGACTCAATGAAAAACTAGGAGAAAAATAAGACACAACATTGGATGCAAAAATGAGCGTGAAACTGGGTGCAAACAAAGTTGTAACAAAGGATGCAAAAAAAGATGTAATAGAAGTTGAAAAATTGGGCATAAATAAAGGCATAACATTAGATGCACAAAATCGGGCATTTAAATGGACGGAAAAAAAGATGCAATAGACGGCGTTTTACGAAAATGTACAATAGCGCCAGGTTTAGCGCCGGATTGTTCACCACAATTGAGAAAAAATTACACTAAAATATGGCGCTAAATTCGACGCTAAATCCAGTTTTTGTTGTAGTGCTTCCTTTTGGAATTACGGGATTTAGTTCTTTACGGAGTTACTAACGATCCTTCCTTTCGGAATTACGGGATCAACACATTTGTGGAACTCAGACAATCCTTCCTATTGGAATTACAGGATCAACACATCTGTGGAACTCAGACAATCCTTCCTATTGGAATTATGGGAATAATTCAATGATCCTTCCTTTTGGAATTACGGGATTTAGGTATTTACGAAGTTACTAATGATCCTTCCTTTCGGAATTACAGGATCAACATAGATGTAAAACTCAGACAATCCTTCCTATTGGAATTATGGGATCAACACATCTGTGGAACTCAGACAATCCTTCCTATTGGAATTACGGGATCAATTCAATGATCCTTCCTTTCAGAATTACGGGATTTAGGTCTTTACGGAGTTACTAACGATCCTTCCTTTCAGAATTATGGGATCAACAAAGATGTGGAACTCAGACAATCCTTCCTCTAGGAATTACGGTATCAACACACGTTCTTGAGTACCGAAGTCACCGGATCCATTTTGAACCAAGGTTCAGGGATGATGCAATCCACCAATTTCACGGGGGTCGAGACCTCCAGATACATTTTGAACCAAGGTTCAGGGATGATGCAATCCACCACTTTCACAGGGGCCGAGACCTCTGGATACATTTTGAACCGAAGTTCAGGGATGATGCAATCCTACCACTTTCACGGGGCCAAGACCTCCGGATACATTTTGAACCGAGGTTTAGGGATGATGCAATCCACCACTTTCACGGGGGCACAGACCTTCGGATACATTTTGAACCGAAGTTTAGGGATGATGCAATCCTACCACATTCACGGGGGCCGAGACCTCTGGATCACTTTTGGACAGATGTCCCGGGATGATACAATCCCTCTTCATTCTCGAAGACCGAGGTCTCTGGGTCACTTTTGGGCAAGTGCCCAGGGATGATACAATCCCACCACATTCTCGATGACCGAAGTCATCGGATCACTTCTGGACATATGTCCCGGGATGATACAATCCCTCTTAATTCTCAAAGACCGAGGTCTCTGGGTCACTTTAGGGAAAGTGTCCAGGGATGATACAATCCCATTGCAACATCACTACTCCCCCTTTCGAGGAAGGTCTTTCTGAACCACACCAAGCTTGTCTCGAAAGTGTTCAAACTTTACCCGAGACAAAGGCTTTGTCAGTGCATCATCATCTAAACCATCTTCATCTACATCTTTAGTATGTGAATACTGAACTATCACCATCTGTATCTCCAGTATGTGAGTACTGAAAGCATCATCAGGTCACCATCATATGCATCTACAGTATGTAAATACTGAAACATCATCATCTGCATCTTTATCTTGAATGTAGAAATACCGGATTTCTATGTGTTACGATGGAACACAGGGTTCTATGTTATCACAAATCTTGTTATCACATAGAATCAATGTAGTATCCATCTTCAGTTCAAAGAGACCTGATATCAGCTTTCGAATCCATATGGATTCACAACTTAGTAGAGCAATCTACTATGTATTCTACTTCAGCCATGCTACGAGAAACACTGGACTGTTTCCTGCTAAACCATGAACTCATAGTAGACCCCAAACAAAAGCATCTACCTAATGTGCTTTTCTTTTCTGAGATACTTTTGGCCCAATCTGCATCTGTGTAGCCATACAATCTATACTCATAGATACCATCATAATATAAACCAAAGTCTATAGTCCCTTTCAGATATCTCATCACATGCTTTGCAGTTACTAGGTGAACCCGTATTGGTTGAACAAGATATTGACTTAAGGTGTTCACAGCAAAAAAAATGTCTGGTCTAGTATTTGTTAAGTACATCAATGACCCAATGATTTGTCTGTAATGAGTCATATCCACTAACTCTGATGATTCATCAGCTAACAGCTTCAGGTTGGAGTCCATGGGTGTGGCCATGACTTTGCATTCCAACATATTGAATCTCTTCAATATCTCTACCGCATACTTTCCCTGGTTGAGAAATATTTCTTTTGAACTTTGCCATACTTCCAGACCTAGGAAATAATGCATTAACCCAAGGTCTTTCACCTCAAATTCTTCTGCTAGTTTCTTCTTGCTTTCCATGATCTGTTTCTCATTTCCTTTTAAGGATAAGTCATCCACATATAATAACAGGATGACAAGTTCATCTTCTAAAACCTTGAGATAAAGGTTAGGATCAACTTTACTTTTGGTAAAGCCCATTCTCGACAAGAAACCATCTATTCTTTCATACCAAGCTCGAGGAGCTTGTTTAAGACCATATAATGCCTTCTTCAACTTGCATATGTGAGTATGTCTATCTTCAACTTCAAATCCTTGTGGTTGTTCTATGTATACTTCTTCTTTGATCACACCATTTAGAAAAGTTGTTTTCACATCCATCTGGTGTAAGTCCCACTTCATCATGGATGAAAGTGCCATGGTAGCTCTAATTGAAGTATACCGTGCTACTGGGAAAAATGTATCTTCATAATCAATTCCCTCTTTCTGAGAGAAACCTCTGGCCACAAATCTTGCTTTATACTTCTCAATACTTCCATCAACTGCATGCTTTATTTTTCATATCCATTTGGAGGATACTATACTCTTTCCTTCTGGTTTGGAAACTGTATCCCAAACATCATTCTAGTATTCTTTCATCATAACATCTTCCATGAGTTTGAATTGTCGGGTCATCAACATATCTTAGTCTTCTGCATTCAACCTTGAAGGTTGGAACCCTCTTTACTCTTGGTAAAGTCTTGATCCAGTAGGAAGTTGTCCATCATGTCGTACCATGCTGAACTTAGATATCTTCTGTACTCACTCCCCCTGAAGTGGAGTATCATCTTCCCTCTTCATTATGTATAGGTGGCTCTATGCTTGATATATATTTGTTAATAGAGTATGTCATGGCATAGTTTATTCTTTCTGAGGAAAATCATGAACCTTTGCTTTGTACACTTGTTCTTGTAGATCCATATGGCAAATCATGAACCTTTTCTTTGTACACTTGTTCTTGTAGATCCATATGGAAGATACTACGTACTTCCCTTTATGTCTCGAAATCATATCGTATACATCATTCCCCATGATCAATTGTTATTCTTTGATCATAGCATTCTTTTATTCATCTCGAGTTACCTCTTATACCCACGGTGGTCTTCATCCTTTGAGGTGGATCTACTGCTCTTTGAAGCTCTTTCTTTCGTCATGGTGTCTCTGACCCTGGGAGCTTCATATTCATGTTTATTGAATTGTCATCACTTGTTCTTCGGAACAAGTCTCATCCTTTTTTTCTTGTAGGAGGTTGTTCAGAACCTTTCCTACAATTCAAATGCACCAATTGCATGGTTATAACTATTTCATAAAACATATGCATAACGACAAATTCTTATGCATCATGCAATTGTTTAGCCAATACAACATTCATCCATATCTCACGGAAACTTTCTAGATGACATCATTGAGATTATGCATTAATCCAATATGTCATGTAAAGATGTTTCATTCTAGATAAGTAGCAATGGAGAGATGTATAGCACCATGAGCTACTTACCGATCACATGCATATTAGTAGTATACAGTCATTAATGCAAACAATCTATCATGCATAACACATCAACTGAATATGCATAACAAAACAATATCATTAAATGACAATTGAATACTTATCTTTTGTTTATTTTGTGGGTAGAATCCTTCTTGATCATTCTCCTTCATCATCTTCTTCATTCATGAAATCATCATTTCTTATCCAAATGATAAGATGGATAAGAGGTTCGTCAAGGATTGAGTTCTTCATATTCCTCATCGCTTGAGGGATCTTATTTGAATGGTGAGAGCTTGATCTTCAATTTGCTCCCATCTTTCTTCTTATCTTCTTATGAGACGAGATTCTTCTTCTTCCCAAAGTCAATTGAAAGTAATCAATTCCTTCTGGCACACATTCCTTGCATGAATAAATCCCATGATCATGGGAGGCCATTCAAGATGGCTATCACCACTTCTGCATTCTCTGCTTCTTCTTCTACCGCTTCAAGATGTTATGCATTCTGGATCTTCACATTCTTCGACTGTTTTCTCAAATCCATCTTCTTATCTTCAAATAGCTTGATCAAGGAATCAAACATATTTGGTGTCTTTAGGGAAGACACTTGTAGTACAAGTTTATCTGTGATTGAATCAACAGTGATCTTCTTGGCCTTGATCAAGTTCTTCTTGTGTAAGGCTTTGAGGCTCATCTGCCTCTAGAACTGGGACCTCTCTACTCATGTGGGTATCCAATTCATTTTCTTTAGTGGGATCAAATACTTTCATGCTTGAAATTTTTCAACTTCACCAAGATGATTTGATATATCACTTTGAAAAGAGAACCTCAAATGCAAATAGCCAAAGGTTAGATCTTACTGATTTGAGGTGTCCGTTTTGCTTCCGAAGCTGGCTAATCTAGGGTTTGTTAGAGAAACCTTAATTTTCAAAACTTGGAATCTTTCAGATCTGATTGGATATAAATATAGATATCTTCAAATGGAGCTGTCCAATGTACTCCTTTTATGAAAACAGTGGAGGGAAGCTCCCGGAACAGGAAGCCCTAGTTTTCCAATTTCTTCTGCAAAAATGCCTGTTACTGTTTCTGTGATATCTCTGAAATTACTAGTCTTCTATGTCTGAAATTTTGTACTGAGGTAACCTCGCATGTCCCTGATCCAACAGCACAAGTGTTATCAAAATTGGTTTCATCAATTTGAATTTATGATCATTTTCCCAAGGTGACCTTTTACAGGTTTGTTCAGAACAGTGCAGTTGTACGGCATGCTAGGTGTCACTGGTTCATATTCCAATTCTAAAATTTGGATAAACTAAATTACAGGCCGTGCTCGTTTTGGAAAATCTTCAGTAATTCCATTTGGACCTCTGTAGCCCATGCTACAACAATTCTCCCCAGGTGTCCTGTTTAGGGATGAATTCTGGAAGAGGCTGGAACCCTAACTGGGAGGGATCATATCTCCCAGGATATAGAGAATATGAGAATGAATTTTGGATACAGTGTAAATTAGGATTTCATCTTCATCCTATGCAATTTGCAACTCTTGATCCTTTTCCAATATCAGGATATAGCGAATGTACCAAAACTTAGCAGTTTTAGTATTTAGGGTTTTTTCAGATCAGGGTCAAACTAGGGTTTGACTTTCCCATAGTTTCACCCAACCATATTTCTTGATCCAGGTCTCTAAACTTCGATTTTGATGAGGAGAAAAATCCTATGCTGGGATCACTCAAAAATTCTTCTTCTGTAGAAAGCCCTAATTTTCTGCACCAAAACTGAAAATGCTTGGAATCGAATTCCGCTTCGACAGAAAGATGCGCCCTTCAATGGAGAGTGAATCTAGCCTTCTTTTGCTTATCGATCATGGATAGAGACACAAAAAAAAAGAAGCCATAGATTCTTTAGCTGCACAATGTATTCTTTCAGGGTGGCTCTGATACCATGTTAAATTTTCATATGCTTAGCTAAGACATCAGTACTTCATTTCATTTTCATAACAAAAGCATATAAACAAGATCACTGAAAGATAAACAAGCACAACCATACAAAAGGAACACAAAGATTTATCCTGGGAAAAACCTAAAGGGAAAAACCCAGCAAAAGCTTCCTCAATATAGATGCCCCAAAAAGATAAAAGATAAAAGATAAAACTAGCAAGGAGATCAAATCCTGATCCTCCTCCTTCTCTAGCTACTTCTCTTCTCCACTAATGCGCTACACAAGTTAGAGTGTGTGTGTTCCAAATGAGGAGCACTACACCTCTATTTATATTCATTCGTTCACTTAAGTTAACTCATCTATCATGTAGGCTCGAGTTAATCATGTAGGATCGAGTTACACATGTAGGCTCAAGTAACCACACTGGGGTGCTAATGACCCACCTTTACAATTAGAGGGGACTGCCTCATGACTCTTATTAGTTATTCCAATTAGGAGCATCGGGGTACAAAGTAATACAAGTGGTTCTCCCAGTAGGACCATCGGGGACCACAAGGAAATACATATAGAATATTCTTCGAAGTTACAATATTTCAACAGTTTTATGTGATGTTGTTCTATTACTTCGACATGTTTATAAGTTTACTTTTATTTTCTATATTAGTTGTTGACATTTGTTGATACTTATTTTGTTTTACGTTTTAATTTAATTTTGCGTGTCTTTAATTCCTTTATTGTTTATCTATAAAGAGGCTGGCTTACCTCTGTATGTCATGGGTGGAGTGGCACGGTTCTTTCCCTTAAAGATCCACTCGGAAAGGTAAGGTTCCTATGCTACAGGGTTTACTTAGTTCTTCATGAACTAATGAACATTTCTATTTCCTTATGCAGGTGATTTTGTCGATGAACTTAATGTGGTGAAACATCGTCCTAGCATATACAACCACCTAAACAATAGTATTCCTATGCATAAAAGCTAAATGAGGAAAAGAGGGTCCTATGTCAAGCCTATTTGTTATAACCATGGTAAAAAGGCATTATATTATTACTTGCTTCAAGGAGATTATGTGATGAAGGTTTAAAAACATTTTTTTTAAACTCTTGTGTTTAAACTTTAATGTGGAAGAGTTTATGTTTATGGCATAATATATATACCATCGAAGCTTATGGTAGAAAGTGTGGTAATTCACATGGGAGAGAATTTTACAACTACATCAATGGGGTTTAATGTGGTGCTACAAAGTGTGAATCCAAACTATGTCATGTTGGGTTTTGATTTGCATGGTATTGGTGGATAGGGTGGCGTACTTAATGTGCCTTGGAAAATGTAGGCAGAATGCCTCAAGCGCTATAGTAGGGTTTTGATGTCATTCATTTGGTTTTCATTGTGGTGGATATGGAGGTTTCACACTCTAGGTCAGAGTTGTGCGTTCATGTTGTGCAACTAGCATGCTCTACATCCCTTGACAAGTATGCAATTGCCGTTAGTTTGCACTTTTGCTTTGTTTGTTTGGTTTAGGTTTTAAAATGGCATACTTTTGATAAAATCATTTTGGTTTGTTTTGCAAGTGAGTAGAGTGTGGGTACTCTGTGTGGCTTAGAGGGCAGTGTTGTAGGTTTCTTATGCAACCAAAATCTCGGTAATCCCCAAATTGGAAATGTCCTTTACACTTGTTGGGTGGTTTTAGTAGAGGTTTCGAAACTTGGGTGTCAGGAAACGCATGGTTGAGGCATTTCATTGTTTGGGGTTTTAATAAGTCGTTTTGGCATTTGTATAAGCTACTATGCAAGCATTTCATGGCTCTGTCAAATGTAATTTTTGATATGTTTTGACTGTTAAATAAATTGTTTCGAATATCTGTATAAGTTTACCATTTGCTATGAAATGGATTTGGTTTCGGTTTATCTTAATGGATTTTCTATGTTTGGGTAAAATACTTTGTGTTTCTAAATAATGTGTTTTATTTAAAATTTATAGTGTCATTGCTCTGCAATGGTACAATTGATGCTATGACTAGGTAAACAATGCGTAAGGTAGCATCATGTGGTTTTTTTAGTGGATATGTTTGTTTATTTCATAACGTGGCCCAATTGGTTTATGGTTTGGTCGCTTATTACAGGAGTTCGTAATAATATAGCTCGGCTTTAGCTTTGATACGTATCCTGTGTATATTATTTAAAGGTTTTTATGTGTAAATTGTGACTGTGTATGAGATCATGTAGGGAACGAGCATAGCTCTGTTTCGTAATTGAGATACCATGTTTAGAATAGAACCCTTTTACGGGAAACCTAAGAGGAAAAACCCTTGGTGGATGATACAATTTGCACAGTGTTTGAACTTTCACATTGTGTTCTCACAAGATTCGATCCTGGGTATATTTTATTTGCAGTGACTACGTTTTAAAGAATATATATTCGTATTTTTTATAATGCAATTTTAAGTATTGTTTATTGGAACTCCACTAACGCATTGCATTCGGAAAACTCTGTTTTAATTTGGGTGTTTATGTTGTTCATACATTAGATGGTTTGACGTACTTCGTTGATTGTTTTTTGTTTGTAAATAATGAGATGAAGGCCTACAGCAAATCCTTTACAGGATTCGATGGTTGGGCTGGGTGAGATAAAGCTTCGATGTGTTGTTATATTTTATTAATATTAGTTGTAACTCTTGATCAGGATCTCGTCCTTCATGCTTTGTTAAATTTTATAGTTGTGTTTTTATATGTAATAGTTACAGTGTTTATTAAGGTTCTATTTGGTTTAGGTAATGGTGATTATGAGTATTTATAATTTGAGAACAATGCGTTTGATGGAAATATGAAATATGCAAGCGTTTGGATTTATTTTGAGGGTTTGATTTAGTGAGTTAAGAGATTCATTCTCTGGCTTGTTTGTCTCTAAAAATGTAGCTTACTAATTGTTTAAATGATTTGAACAGAGTTTTAGAAATGTGTTTTGTTTATTATTAGGGTTTATTTTATCTATATTTGTGAAATTTATTCTTTCATTTATTTAATAATGTTTGAGCACAAATCTCGTAGCTAGTTATATAACATCTAGGGTTTGAATCTAAGTTAAATTGCTTGACATTGAAACTTTCTAGATCAGTTTAAATCAAAAGATAAGAGAATTTAAACTTTAAAACCCTATTTAGTAATTAAAGGCTAAGTTGAAGTATAAGCAAATAAATTAGCCTGCAATATAAAATTTAACCCTAGAGATTATATAAAAAAAATTTAGAACGAGATTCAATAATTTAAACAAATGGAAATCTAGTTGAAGCATGTATTCAATATGAATATTTTCAATTAAGATCATAAATACTACTTAGTAAAAATAAGTAAACACTAGAGAAGGTAAAAACCTCATACCTACAAATTTGAGTTTATTAATGGCTAAGAACCCTCCACACTTAAAGACACAGAATTAATAAAAACTAAGCTAGTTATCACCTTGGATCTATTAACCATATAACATGGGAGCAACCACATTCCTCCCAACCATGACCCAGAACTGCTCCTAGTTTTAGTCTGGATGCCCCCGAGTTGGTTCCAACATGCAAGTAGTCTAGAGCTCCTAAAGGTGAGTCTTCTCTTATGTGGAATATCAGGTTCTGTATAAGATTTTTTTTTCTTTGAAAATTCTCTCCACAATTTTTAGGAGTAATGATCAAATCAGATTTGGAATCCCCAAGCCTTTCCTTGGCTTGGGTCTGTATAGATAATCTTTAGGAAAATTGGCAGTTGTTTCAAAACTTAAGTTAGATAAAGAATCCATTATATTCTCGAAAATAATCTTTAATTGGTTTATGTCAAGTTAATAATTATTATACTTAACTAGGAACTCTTTTACTAGTTCGTAATTTGACTCTTTAGGATTAAATATTTATTTAATCATTTTTAATAAATCATAATTACATAGACTCTTTATTCATTATATATAGTTATTATTGTTTCTTCATATTTAATATATATATTTATTCTTTTATTCATAATACATATGAACTATATTTATTATTATTGTTAATATTTATTTAGGCATCATATAACATGATCCCAATTACATGGTGTTTTCATTAGCTTATAATCATTTCTTTTATTAAGGCCTTCAGGTAGGGTTGGCCAACTAAGTTAGGAAGCTCTAAACCTTCTTGGATGTTGGATTACCTCGTATATCGTGGTAGTTCTTCAGTACTTGATGAGAAGTAGAAATTTGAAAGTTCATTTAATCAACTTAAAAATAAGTAAGATAAGGTCGTTCTTTTATTCAGAGTCATTTTCACTCAACACAATTGATTTTTAGTAACTCCTAGCGCTATTCAGATCCCACACTCAACTCTAAAAATGGGGAGTTACACTTAGTGCAATTCGAGACCCTCTTGATCAACACTAATGCTAGTATGTACTTGTATAATATACCTAGGGATATAATGGCCAAGGATTCGATGTTCCAGAGCTTATGCTCAAAGTCAAGTTGGAATGCTCTAGGGATTATGCTCAACACTTCCAATTCTTATATTTCATGTGCTCCAGAGATTATGCTCAACACAAACATCTCATAACTCATGTGTTCCAAAGTTCATGCGCAAGAAAAAAATCAAATCACTGATGTGCTCAAAATCTTACACTCAACACAAAATATCATCACCCATGTACTTCAGAGGTTGCACTCAACACAAATTATCATGACTCCTGTGCTTCAGGGTCCACTCCCAACACATTATAGAAATTAATCGTGCATTCAATCTTCTGCACATTCTATAACAATAGTCATCTCAGTATATGCATTTTAAGTTAAATCACATAATATATCTAGTACATAGTACTATAACAATAATATTGTCTATCAAGGTCCATGCCCAACATATAAAATCACATACATGTTAAACAAGCATATGCATTTGGGTTACGCCAAATATATCTAACCAATCATCATATGCATGTGTAGTGGGGCCTTATGCCCAATATAAAAAACATAAGAATCAAAGTAACATCATATGCAATGGGACTTTTGTCCATTAATGCTAGATCAAAATTTGGGATTTTACATGCCTCCCCGCTTAGAACAACACCGTCTCAGTGTTCTAGGGACTAGGAATGAAGTCATGAAATAAGTTGGGGGTAAGCCTCTCTGATGGTGGCTTAGTTCTCCCAAGTATCCTCATTGGATTCAAAGTTCTTCCATTGCACTTTCAACTGGACTATGGTGCACCTCCTGAGTTGCACTTCTCTCTTGTCTGTAATATGAAGGGGTTCAGGTAAAAACTCCCCTTCATGTTCCACCTATACCAAGGACCAATCAATAACATGTTTAGTATCATATAAATATTTTTCAATAAGGATGCATGGAAAACATTATGAGCATTTATGTCAGCAGGTAGAGATAATTCATATGTTACTAGCCCTTTCTTGGCCATTATCTTAAAGGGTCTACAAAATCTTGGTGCCAACTTTCTGCACCTTCCCAAGCTCAATGAACTTATCTTTTTTTTTTTACTTTAAAGTAAACAGTTCGTTAATCTGATAATATTTATCTTTTCTTTTCTTATCCACGTAAATATTATGATGTTCTTGATGTTCTTTAAGTTTCTGTTGAACTTTGGTGACTAATTGTTCCATGTCCTTTAGTAAGTCTGACCTTAACATGAGCCAATCCACTGGGCTATCTCAAGTGACCGATGTTCTACACTTCCGACCATAGAGTACCTCAAAGGGACTCATCTTGGTGAAGGTATGGTATCCATTGTTATGCACAACTTCTATGAGGTGCAGATAATCCTCCCACTTGGTGGGGTTGTTCATAACATACATTTTAAGTATGTCTTCCAAAATCTGGTTTACCTATTTTGTCTTCCCATACGTCCATGGGTAGCAAGCAGTACTAAAGTTTAACTACATCTATAAACTAGAGAATAAAGATACCAAATTTTTTTTGGTAAACTTTGTGTCTCAATCCGAGATGATTGTCTTTGGTATCCCATGCAATCTGAATATCTCCTTTAAAAATATGTCGGCAATGTGAACTGCCTTGTAGGTTGAATTCACTGGGATAAAGTGTGCCGTTTTAGATAACTTGTCAACCACTACAAATATGGAATCATTTTTCTTTTTTGTCTTCGGTAGACCTGTAATAGAATCCATACTAATGACATCCCACTTCCATTTTGGAATGGGTAACGGTTGCAGCAATCCCGAAGGATGTTGGTGCTCAGCTTTGACTAGCTAACATTCTTGACATTTTGCAATAAATAATGCTATGTCGGACTTTAAATTAGGCCAGAAAAAGGGTTTCTTTACTACTTATATCATCTTTTGATATCCTAGATGCCCTGAGTAGGGTTTCTAATGGAACTCCGTGAGGATGCTGCACTTGATGTCCCCTCCTTATGAAACATACAATCTCTCTTTGGACCACAACAGTTTGTTCTCATCTACCTTATACTCATTCTGTTGTTGAAACAACCTATCCTCTTATATTTTCTTGAGGATTTCAACATAGAAAAAGCCAACTCAATTTTCCATTCTGATTCTATTGTGAAAATCCGAATTGGTTTGGCTTAAAATTACCTCATATAACATATGAGCTCTTCGACTTAAAGCATCAACAATTTTATTTTCCTTTCTCTTTAAGTGCTTTAATTCAGAATGGTACTTGCTAAGGAAGTCCACCCATCTTCCCTACCTGGAATTCAGATATTGTTGGTCGAACAAGTACTTCAGATAGATGTTGTCTATATTTAGAAGAAATTTCTTCCCCATGAGGCAGTGCCTCCATATCTTTAAGGCGTGGATAATGGTTGCTAAATCAATATCGTGGGTGGGATAATTTTGTTCATGTTCCTTTAATTTGTGTGACTCATAACATATCACCCAATAATTCTACATGAGGAATCCTCCAAGTCCTTCCTTTCTTGCATCGATGTAAACAACAATGTAACATACCACTTGTACCTTAATGCATTAAGTGATGTGTTTCCGAATTAGGTGTCTGCAAAAACACGCTTATTAACCTTTTCCACCAATAATCCTTTATATAACATCATCGTTATGAAGAAATAAAATAAACATGAGACAACCATATTCACGTGGTTCAACTCGTCCACAAGGCTATGTCCACCAAATTAGTTATTTTTTTATTTCTTTATCAAAATAGAGTACTTACAAAGTCACGGCTCATCCATGGCCGGTTTGCCTTACCACAAGGCTCTTCGCAGAGAGCCTCTTGTAACTAAATAGCCCCTTTTTTTTGGACTCCTTATAACCAGCTCATAAAAGGATTTAACAGCCCCTTGGGCACTCGATGAATTTCGACTTTAGTAAAGCAATCAGGTACCCTAGTCGGTGGGTGTCTTAAAACAAGATACCCTAAATATGCTTTATGTAACTTCTGTGTTAATTATGACATAAACTTAGGTAACATTTATGAAAGGCACCCAGTTTGATAAAAAAAGGATCTTTCAATGTTTTATACTTATGCGATGGATTTTTATACTATAATTTATGGGAAGACATTTATTAACTAATGTGATCCTTTAATTGTCTAAAATACCCAATCAGGAAAATATAACCATACACTTACCGTTTCCACACAGGAAGACATTTTTATATCTTTGGTCGATAACTAAAACACCCTATTCAAGGTATAAGTTTTTATATCCCTAACAGCCAAGGCCAAGAGGGAGAGTATCTGATTGAAAGATTGACTGTGCAAACGGACTTGGAAGAAGTATTCCCTGCAATATGAGTGCAACTCTGGGACCTCCTAGAGTTGGATGGTGTGTTAAAACCTCTCTCATTAAAAGAAGCAAAGATCTCTGATTTGCATAGCAGGACAAGGTGAAGAGGGAGTCTCGCAAGTTCTAATCAAGGCCATAAAGCCTCCCTTTTGATCTCTAAATAGATGAGACATCTAAAAATGAGGTGTTCCTCCAACTCAACCTCCTATAAGTGACATAGATGGTAAGCCCTCTCAAGGCATGGGATGTGATACTTTGTCTTGACTCTCAATCCAAGCTATAGGGTGGGTGCAAAACTCCCAGGTCAAACCTCTTGAACCACAATAAGGACACGAATTCCCACAAAGCATGGAGTTACATTTCGACTTGAGCTTTGCAAGCTTGAAATCAAAACTCCAAATTTACACCTTGTTGCAAGGGAAGCTATACTATGTTATGCTCAACTGGTGCCAAATGCTCTAGGCATGAGAGCCCAAAAGATCGTATATATATAATTGGTAAGAGATTATGAACTAACCTAAAAGATCTAATATTATACATAATCGGTGGGCAATTATGAAATGACAAAAATAACCACTAGTATATAATAATATTAAAATCACATATCCATGGAAAGACCAGTCAAAAATAGTGATGTGCTTGCTCCTCCTACCAGAGAGCGCATAAGCGCAACCATGACTGGAGAATCCATATCCCTCCTGCCTCAGAATCCCTTCACATTGTTCAACGTTTCCCAACAACCTTTGAGGGCTCACCCCTTGCAAAAGCACCTCCCTCATACATATATAATACTCATTTCTTTCAGTAACGCCATCCTCTTCAGCCCACCTGGCCAGAAATGCTAAACATAGCACTTTTGCTGTTGAAATTGTCGAGAGGGATTTTAGGCTGAGAGTTCCCAATATTTAAGGTGACCATTTATGCCCAATATTTTGGCCATGGCTGTCAGGGTTCAGGGAGGATTTATTTCCCTCCTTCATGCAGAAATTAACACAACTGATGAAGGAATTAATTCTTCAGTTTTTTTAATCTCCTTCATCAATATTATCAAATCCATGCCCTTCTATTATTTTTCCATTTACTCTTTTTTTTGACATAATTTTTACATAAGAAAAGGACTTAATTCCTATCATTCCCGTTTGACATAATTATCTAATATGTCATTATATATATATATAAGAAAAAGATTCAATCTATTTATCTAATAAACCTATGTCAATAAAAGACTTACCCTTATATTTTCCTTTTGACATTATTCTATGTCAATTTTATATAAGAAAATGACTTGATCCATCTTTTCCTTATATAATAGACCTATGTCATTTTATACAATGAAATGACTTATCCATCTTTTCCTTTTTGACCAATTTATAAGGCGACTAACTCATATAGTTTCTTAACTATTAATTCTTTGGGATGTTTTTTCCCCTTTGGTTCTTCCTATTTTACGGTTAACCCCTCGACCCTTTTGTCAAGGTCACCACCCCTTCAAATTACTTGGACCATGTCTTACTTACGTTTGATATTAAGTAGTTGGCCATTTAATTGGGCTAAATATGATGACACATGAATCCCTAGGGATGCCATAGTCATGACGAGACCAAATCTACGTTATTGTAGTTAAGGCTCTTTGACCTTTTCTATTCTTTTCCCTTCGTGGGTTTATTTTCCCGTCATTGAGAAGCGTCCAACTCTTAAGTCTCCTAAGAAAATTTGGATAGTATCAATTACAATGTCTTACTGGTGGGGCCTTGGACTTGAGCTCCTCACCAGAAAATGAATACAATATTATTCAATAGTTTACAACGCATTTAGGGGTCTATACAAGGGATGTTACATCCTTTCCCCCTAAAAATAACACCATCCTCGGTGTTCCTATTTTCAACCAATTTCGTTCTTTTGTTCTGTCATCCTTTCTTGTTTTCATCTTTTTGTTCTGATTGCTTGGTTTGTATTTCCTATCATGATCCTATAATGCACATTTCCCATCATTATTATTTTCCTCTGGATGTCCTCCATCCCAACACTCCAAGTGCTAACAGTACTCTAAGTACCAATCCAAGCCACCCAACACAAGGACGATACCCTTCATTGGGTGTATCTCCTTCTTGCGCTATTCAGGGCGCTTTGCCATTATTATTTTCTCTAGATGTCCTCCATCCCAGCACACCAAGTGATAATAGTACTCCAAGTACCAATTCAAGCCACCCAACACAAGGACGATACCCTTCCCTAGGCGTATCTCCTTTTTGTGCTCTTTAGGGTGTTTCACCAAGCTGAGGCACCTCCGTTCTCGCACACCCGCACAACACCTAGAGGTTATTCTCTACACAGATTCCCCCACTCATGTGATAGTCCTCTCAATGTGTGCGGAACGAGTCTTAACCAAAATGTCTTACATCTAGGCATCCCCAGAATGCATAGTGGTCCCTTGCTGGCCCAGGGGAAAAAAAGGTAGCTTTCATCCACTACCTCCATCACCACTTCCTCATGGTGATAACCTTTTTCACATGAGATCTTTCTCATATCTTCTTAACTCATTACAGTCCTAGAGCTTTAGCACTCCTCAGGGCCACAATTTCCCATGCCTGTAATCACTCCATAGGTGGTCAGTTTATCATTTTATTAATTCAAATAACATCAAACCTTTAGCATAAGTAATGCCTTACTTCATTTCTCATTCATCGGATAAGAGCCTTTTAACACCAGAATTGATAAGAAGCCACAAAACCTTTTCAATTTCTTATACCAACACAATTTGCAAGAAACCACATAAAACCTAGGAATTTTGACAATGCAACCACTCATTAACTTCAATTTATTACAACAGAATAAAAAATTCACTCACTATTGCAATTTTATATATACTACATCTGAAATTTTATCTACTAGATATTACAAGTCTTCAAACAAATTATATAATTCTTGTGGGCCTCGATAAATCTATAAAAGACTAAATAAATGCCATCCCGATTAGAGCTACCTCTGTGCAAACTAACTTATTACTTTTAAATCTACTTTAACTAATGATGAAAACATTAATAAACCAACCCAAGGGAAGAGCCAAGTCACTGAAACAAGGCGCTATCATATCTCCACCATTTGTTTTATGTCAAGCAGGTCAGTCGTAGAGTGTTAGCAATATCCCAAAAACTAATAATGAATGTAAATTTAGTAAGAAGTAAATTGGCTGCAATGACCAAAGTTTAGAAACCTAAATCAAGAAAGATTCCTGCAAAGACCAACATCCAAAAACCTATTATCAATTCTAAACAAAAGTAAATTGCCTGCAATAATCCCACCACAATAAAGATCAGAAAATCCCAATCAAAGACTAACAGTTCCAGCTTCGAGAAAAAAAAAAGATTGCCTCCCATAGCCTACAATAGTTAAATAGATAAGGGAAAAGCTAAGGCCAATGTATACCTCCCATCTCATAGGGAGACCATAGGCGTGGCCTCTACAACAAATATGTCCCATCGAGGGAACAAATCCAGAACTAGGAAAATTCTAAAAACTTGCGAGAACAAGAAACCAAGCAGTGAAATGATACCGATTAGTGCAAAATAATGCACACTTTAAACTCTGCTACTATTATGGAACACAAATAAAAAAATCTAGAAACAACAGGGCATACCAAACAAATATTAAATTACATCGGCCAGCCATCAAATTTTTCAAGATGCAACACACTTATCACATCCAAAGGAAAACAACAATGTTCAGTGTAAAGGAATCAATTCAATCCTAAAACCCTAGCCATATTCTACAACCCAGAAGTAAGGATCTAAAAGTTCATGGGAGAAAAACTAAATAAATCTATTTTTAAACAACAACGTTCAACCGCAAGGGTCCATGTTGTAACCATCCAATCAAACCAAGTGGAAACAGTAAAAGTAAAAATAAATAGTAGCCACTCATAGCAGCCCACTAGATTATCTTCAATGGTAAATATATCCAACTATCTTTAACAATGTGTGCCATAGCTACAATTCTATCAAAGTTTATAGAAATTATAAAAACTCAGACACCCAAAGTTTCAGAGTAAGGATATTACCCTATCCTTTGGCATTCAATCAAAGGATCCAGCTAGCAAGCAAATCAGAGGCAATACCTTTCCCTTCAGATCAACTGATGGACCAATAATAATTGTGGATTGTTGTAGATGCTCTTCTCTAGGATTAACAGGCTGCTACAGGAAATCAATTCCAACTAAGGCAATGGCTGGCAATGACCAGTAATCTTTTGGTACAATACTACAATCAGACTCATGTAGATGATCTTCAATGTCCACCCAAATATTCACTAATATTCCCAATGAATAGCAGTAACTTTACTCTCTTAGTTGGTTGGGTTTTTCTTCTTGTTATAACTCAGATCTAAACTTCAGGTGACTGTGGGGAAATAACACAGTGATGATAATGGCAAAGTGTCTTTTTACCACTGATATGACTCCTTTCTTCCCAGCTTGCACAAAACCCTCCAGATCTGGGTGTAATGGGGCTTCCTTCAACAATTTGAGGCAGCTCATTCAACAAGTTTGAACTAGTAGTCTTTACACCGTGTACCCTCCAGCGTGGAACACACAGAAATAAAATAACCCATTTTTGGTAAGCCCAGTCTCTTCCCACGGAAGCACCTTTCCTACTGCAAAGAGTTTGTGTTTCTTCCCCTTTTTTAATCTCCCACAAATGACTGCAATATTTACTAGTGCACCCTCTCTATGAATCTTTGAGATCTCTGCTTACACAATGCCCTTGAAGATAGAACAAAACTTGAATCACAGCAATGAAGTTCACAAGAGAACCTGAGTTGACTTCTCCTCCACTAACCATCCCCACATCGAAGACTAGATAATGGTTTTCACAGGGCAACTGTGAAATCCAAGCCAAGGCACATCCCTTACTCAAAGACCATATTCACCATTAAACCTCGTAGGCACCAAGGAACAAAGACTTAAATAGGGTTAATTCTTCAACACTCAACCAAAAACTCCTACCATGCATTCCCACAAGAAAAGATCTTACCACACACGGGGAGCAAATTCAGGAGAAGTTTTTTCAACGTTAGGACTTTTGGAAATGAGCATGGGAAAATGTCAACAATATTTCAACATTTGATATATTTTATCCAAAACCTAGACAATTCAAGGATGGATATTTCACTAAAACATAGGTCCGGAATAGTTCATTGGGGCTTCACGTTACTCTTCAAGACTATTCTTGAAAAAGATTCATCAACGTTCTTGTTTCTCCTGCGATTATAAAGAAAGGGAAAATATATCTTGAAGGTAGTAAATTTCTTTGGTTTCCAAGTTATCCTAAGTTAATAAATATAAATATATATTTGAGGCCAGCAACATATATATGTGGACTTAATTTTCAAAACTTGTTGCATGCTTTTCAAGAAAATGGCAAGCAATCAATACTGCTTCTTGGAAAGATTGGGAAATCAAAATATATTATGGATTGCAGGTCATTCTTAGGATGATTATTTTTGTATAATTTCATTTGATATAGCCACTTGCATCTTATGATGATATTTGTTTTGACAATTTCCCCATGAACGAATACCAATATTTTGTGCATGCTTGGCATCTATGGATTCCAAGCTTTGTTGTTCCATCTGAGGAATGTACAGTATCAGTGATAGATGCTTCTACAAATTCTTATCTTCTTCCACATACAGGTTGTAGATTAAAACTTTTAGTTTTCTTAGTAGCAATATATCCTATCCTAAAGCTATGAAGGATAATAATGTGTCCCTTACAAGTGATATGCCATAGACCCGTGATCGGTGGCTACCAGACCATAAATGCTAATTTATTGAGAACATAACAAAATCAAATTACATATTTTGTTCAATATCAATAATTTAAATAAAGTAGACTATTACCCATACAGTGCTCGCCATGGAACTCAGCAGGTGCCCATATGGCAGCCACAAAAGTTTACCTTTCCCACTTTTGTGAACTATTATGCAAAGATGAAATCAAGAGAGAGTATGAATTGATCCCGAGAGAGTATGAACTGCCGCAATTTCTTCCAAATGTAATCTTGCAAAACACTCTTGTTAGCCCATTCTTAACGGTCCAGTGTTGTAGCTGGCTCTGATGCCATATGTAACTTACCACTTGTACGTTAATGCGTTAAGTGATGTGTTTCCAAATTAGGTGTCTGCAAAAACATGATTATTAACCTTTTCCACCAATAAGACTTTATATAACATCATCGTTATGAAGAAAGAAAATAAATATGCACAACATAATACTACAAATGAGACAACCATATTCACGTGGTTCACCTCGTCCACGAGGCTACGTCCACCAAATTAGTTATTCTTTTTATTTATTTATCAAAATAGAGTACTTACAAAGTTACGGCTCATCCATAGCCGGTTTACCTTACCACAAGGCTCTTCGCAGAGAGCCTCTTGTAACTAAACAACCCTTTTTTTTGGACTCCTTATAACCAGCTCATAAAAGGATTTAACAACCCCTTGGGCACTCGGTGAATTTCGACTTTAATAAAGAAATTAGGTACCCTAGTCGGTGGGCATTGTAAAACAAAATAACCTAAATATAGTTTATGTAACTTCTTTGTTAATTATGACATAAACTCAGGTAACTTTTATGAAAGGCACCCAGCTTGATAAAAAAAGTATCTTTCAACGTTTTATACTTCTGTGATGGATTTTCATACTATAATTTATGGGAAGACATTTATTAACTAATGTGATCCTTTAATCGTCTAAAATACCCAATCAGGAAAATATAACCATCCACTTACCGTTTCCACACAGGAAGACATTTTTATATCTCTGGTCGATAACTAAAACACCCTATTCAAGGTATAAGTTTTTATATCCCTAACAGCCAAGTCCAAGAGGGAGACTGTCTAATTGAAAGATTGACTATGCAAACGGACTTGGAAGATGTATTCCCTACAATATTAGTGTGACTCTAAGACCTCCTAGATTTGGATGGTGTGTTAAAACCTCTCTTGTGAGAAGAAGCAAAGATCTTTGATTTGCACAGCAGGACAAGGTGAAGAGGGAGTCTCACAAGTTCTAATCAAGGCCATAAATCCTCCCTTTTTATTTCTAAATAGATGAGACATCTGAAAATGAAGTGTTCCTCCAACTCAACCTCCTGTAAGTGACATAGATGGTAAGCCCTCTCAAGGCATGGGATGTGATACTTTTTCTTGACTCTCAATCCAACCTAAAGGGTGGGTGCAAAACTCCCAAATCAAACCTCTTGAACCACAATAAGGACACGAATTCCCACAAAGCATGGAGTTACATTTCCACTTGAGCTTTGCAAGCTTTAAATCAAAACTCCAAATTTACGCCTTGCTATACTATGTTATGCTCAACTGGTGCCAAATGCTCTAGGCATGAGAGCCCAAAAGCTCGTATATATATAATTGGTAAGAGATTATGAACTAACCTATCATCTCTAATATACATAATTAGTGGGAAATTATGAAATGACACAAATAACCACTAGTAGATAATAATATTAAAATCACATATCCATGGAAAGACCAGCCAAAAATATGCATGCCAAGTGATGTGCTTGCTCCTCCTACCAGAGAGAGCATAAACGCAACTGTGACTAGAGAATCCATATCCCTCCTACCTTAAAATCCCTTCAAACTATTCAACATTTCCCAACAACCTTTGAGGGCCCACCGCTTGCAAAAGAACCTCCCTCATACATATATAATACTCATTTATTTTAGTAATGCCATCCTCTTCAGCCCACCTGGCCAGAAATGCTAAACATAGCACTTTTTCTGTTGAAATTGTTGGGAGGAATTTTAGGCTTAGAATTCCCAAGATTTAAGGTGACTATTTCAGCCCAAGATTTTGGCCATGACTGTCAGGGTTCAGGGAGGATTTATTTCCCTCCTTCAAGCATAAATTAACGCAACTGATGAAGGAATTAATTCTTCAATTTTTTTTAATCTCCTTCATCAATATTATCAAATCCATGCCCTTCTATTATTTTTCCATTTACTTTTTTTTTGACATAATTTTTACATAAGAAAAGGACTTAATTCCGATTGTTCCCATTTGACATAATTATATAATATGTCATTATATATATATAAGAAAAATATTCAATCTATTTATCTAATAAACCTATGCCAATAAAAGACTTACCCTTATATTTTCCTTTTGACATAATTCTATGTCAATTTTATATAAGAAAGTGACTTGATCCATCTTTTCCTTATATAATAGACCTATGTCATTTTATACAATAAAATGACTTATCCATCTTTTCCTTTTTGACCAATTTATAAGGCGACTAACTCATATAGTTTCTTAACTGTTAATTCATTGGAATGGTTTTTCCCCTTTGGTTCTTCCTATTTTACGGTTAACCCCTCGACCCTTTTGTCAAGGTCACTACCCCTTCAAATTACTTAGACCATGTCTTACTTACGTTTGATATTAATTAGTTGGCCATTTAATTGGGCTAAATATGGCGACACATGAATCCCTTAGGATGCCATATTCATGATGAGACCAAAGCTACGTTATCGTAGTTAAGGCTCTTTGACCCTTTTCTGTTCTTTTCCCTCGTGGGTTCAGTTTACCACCGTTGGGAAGCGTCCAACTCTTAAGTCTCCTAAGGAACTTTGGATAGTATCAATTACAAGGTTTTACTGGTGGGGCCTTGGCCTTGAGCTCCTCACCAGAAGATGAATACAATATTATTCAATAGTTTACAATGCATTCAGGGGTATATATGAGGGAGGTTACAAACGAAATCCCCAAGAACTTGTAGTATCAGTGCAGTGGTCAAAATTTGTTTAAGCTTCTGAAAACTTTCCTTGCACTTAGTCGTCCATAAGAACTTGTTTTCATTCTTTTTTAAGGAGTTCATGGGACAAGCAATTCTCAAAAAGTTCTCGATGAAATTTTGGTAGTATCTCATTAACCCCAAAAATCACCTAATGTTAGTGACACAGGTAGGGGGTAGGCCATTCCTCTATGGTTTTAATTTTTTCCGAGTCAATGACTATCTCCTTCTCAGAGATGATGTGAACTAGGTACTATATCCATGGTTTGTAAAAATCACATGTACTAAACTTAGCATAAAGATGGTGTTCCCGTAACACCTATAATACTATGCAGAGATGATCCTCATGTTCCTCTTTAGTCTTTGAATAAGCTGGGATGTATTATATAAAGACCAATACAAAATTATCTAGGTATTTACAGAAGATATTGTTCATCATGCACATAAAATTTGTTGGTGCATTGGCTAAACAAAAAGGAATTACTACAAACTTATAGTGGCCGTATCGAGTCTGAAAGGTCGTTTTATGTATATATTCATTGTGGATCCATACCTGATGGTATCTAGACCATAGGTCGATCTTTGAAAATATCTTTTCTCCTCTGACTTGATCGAACAAGTCATCGATCCTAGGGAGCGGGTAATGGTTCTTGATGGTCATCTTATTAAGTTGGCAGTAATCGATGCACATTCGCATTGTACCGTCCTTCTTAATTACAAAAATTATAGGTGCTCCCAAAGGGGGCACACTTAGTCAGATATAACCCTTCTCAATCAACTCTTGTAACTGCAGCTTGAGCTCCACCAATTCTGGTGCACTCATGCGGTATGGGGATTTTGAAGCCGACACTGAACCTCGTGTTAGTTCTATAGAAAAATATAAGTCCTATTTTGGTGGTAATCCTGGTATTTCCTTGGGAAATACATCCTTAAAATCTATGAGAATCAGAAAGTCCCAGATGCGCTGCTCTCTCTCAGCTTCTACATCTTGGATGTTTACTACAAACAATTTGCATCTTTTCCTAATGCACTTCTTTTCTTGTAGGGAAGATATCTTTCTAACAGAAACCTTCTTAAGTATGCCTTGAATCTTTGTTTGATTCCCTTGGTTATCTATGAACAAGATTGACTTGTTTAGACAATTGAGCATGGCATGGTGTTGTTCCAATGAGTCCATGTCGATAAGTACATTGTATGATCATAAGGGTAAAATATTCAAATCTATTCTGGCATGGAAGCCGTTCAAGTTTACATCACAATATCTAACTATTTCCGAAACCTTGCTTTTTATACATGTGGCTAAAATGTACCAGCCAAGGTTTCTCATTTCTAACTTTGTCTAGTTTACATGTTTCAACAATTTTAGGTGATACATAGCTTCAGCAAGCATCGGGATCAATTAGAATTGAAATAGAAGTGTTTGAAACCTTACCTTTTATTTCAACCATATTAGCTTGATGGTCTACTTGTTGGCCCTCCAAAGCCGCATAAATCCTCGTTTTTCTAGCTATGTCCTCTACCGTTGGGTCTTCCTGTCTATTGTGCAAGAATCCATTAGTCTTGTTTGTACAATCCCTACCATAGTGGTGTCCTTGTCATTTCCAACATTTAATTTGCAGCGGGGAAGCCTTGAATCCTCCATTTGCTGCTGGTCTGTTGGAATTTGGTGCAGGAACATTTTTCCTTGTACCTGTCTTGTTGAAGTTCTTGTTGGTTGGAAAACTATTGTTCTGTTTTTTGTACAACAGTGGTTTAAAACTAGTTATGCGGTTGTCCGAGAAGTTTCTAAACCTGTCTCAACTTCTGTTGATGTTTTCTTTCCTCAACTGTCCATGCTCATAGAAAAGCATAGATTTTTGTAGGGTAGTGTCCAAAGTTTTAGGCATGTCAAATTCAATTCTCACTAAAAAATTGGGAGAAATACATCCCAAAAATTGTTGTATATTCACTTTCTCGTCCTTTATGTAACACATGTAATGTAAAAAATCTAAAAATCTGTTAATGAAGGAAGCCATGGGCATGGATCCCATCCTTAACTCATGAAACTCTTTCACTTTCCTATCGAAGAATATCTCAGACATGTATTTCTCCTCAAATATTCTGTGAAAGTTACTCCATAAGATTTTTTTTACCTCGTCATTTTTTGTATGCTTAAGGTCTCTCCATCATCTACCTATTTTTCCATTTAAATTATAGATGGCTAGACGGGATTTCATTTCACTAGAGAAGTTGTGTGCTCGGAAGTATTTGCTCATACCTAGAAGTCATTCTTTAGTTTTCTCCTAGGTGTTCATCTCTCCTTCATAGGTCGGGGGTTAAATCTTTATGAACTGTCCTTGGAGGTTGTCATCATTCCTCTATTTCTTTCTACAAGGAGAAATTGAAATATCACTAGAAAGACTGTGATAATCTATTTCTGAAGGTTCAAGTGTCTGTTCTTCTTTTTGCTCTTCCTTTTGTTTATTGGCTCATTTACGATAACCATATTTCTTAAATTTATTGGTTGAATGAGTAGGTTGTCCATGCAAGATTCCTCCTGTCATGTTCAGAAGTAAAGCTTCATTAATTTCTTTCTGCTCTTTTATTTCATTCATATTATCATCCTTGAAGATTTTCAACTCTTCTTGCAAACTCTATATGGTTTTTAGTATATCGGAATTTAATTCAACCAAAGTTCTCCTTCTCGTATGGGGGTTTTCATATTTCCTTGTCGGCTATTGTCTTCTTCTATATTCATGAAGTGGATTGTTATTTTATCCTGCAGTTAAAATATTTAGTAACAAATACTTTTCTGTCAATTATCAAAATTTCAAATATAGTTTTGAAATGTTTATTTCTGCAATGAATGTTTGGTTGTGCCCATTAGGTCTCTTAACGTTTGAATCTGGGCTTTGATACCACTTGTAATGTCCCTAAAATTAATAAATAAATTCGTAGGCTAATAAAATACTAAACTTCAAGGACATCTGTAAATCTTCTGCGGAATAAAAAACTTGTTTGTAAAACTGAACCTAAGTTGTATAGGATACTTTCCCTATATTTGTTTCATGAATGATGATTATGTTTTACCTGATGTTGTTTTGTTACTTCGACGTGTTTATAAGTTTACTTTCCTGTCTATATTAGTTGCTGCCATTTTTCGATACTTATTTTGTTTTACGTTTTACTTTGGTTTTACGTGTCTTTAATTCATTTATAGTTTATTTATAAAAAGGTTGACTTACCTCTAGATGTCAAGTGGTGGAGTGGCGGGGTTCTGTCCCTTAAATATCCACTCAGAAATGTAAGGTTCCTATGATATGGGGTTTACTTAGTTCTTGATGAACTAATGCAGGTTTCTATTTCCTTATGCAGGTGATTTCGTCAGTGAACTTAATGCAGCAAAACATCATCCTAGCATCTACAACAACCTAAACAATACTATTTCTATGCATAAACTTTAAATGAGGACAAGAGGTTCCTATGTCAAGTCTATTCCTTATAACTATGGTAAAAAGGGATTATATTATTACTTGCTTTGGAGATTATGTGATGAAGGTTTAAAACCCTTGTTTTTAAACTCTTATGTTTAAACTTTAATGTGGAAGAATTTATGCTTATGGCATACTATATATACCATCAAAACTTATGGGAGAGGGTTTTACAAATATGTCGATGGGGTTTAATTTGGTGCTACGATGTGTGAATGAAAATTATGTAATGGAGGGTTTTGATCTACATGGTAGTGCTAAACATGGTGGCATAGCTAATGTGCCTTTGGAAAACGCAGTAATAATGCCTCAAGTGTTGTAGTAGGGTTTTGATGTCATTAATTTGGTTTTCGTTGTGGTGGAGATGGATGTCTCATGCTCTAGGTTAGAGCTGTGCGTTCATGTTTTGCAACTAGCATGCTCTACGCCCCTTGAAAAGTATGCAATCGATGTTGGTTTGCACTTTCACTTTGTTTGTTTGGTTTAGGTTTTAAAATGGCATACTTCGCATAAAATAATTTTGGTTTGTTTTGGAGGTGAGCATAGCATGGGTACTCTGTGTGGCTTAGAGGGTAGTGTTGTAGGTTTCTTGTGCAACCAAAATCTGGGTAAGCCCTAAATTGGAAATGGCCTTTACACTTATAGGGTGGTTTTAGTAGAGGTTTCGAAACTTGGATGTGGGGAAACGTATGGTTGAGCCATTTTGTTGTTTGGGGTTTTAATAAATCATTTTGACATTTGTATAAGCGATTGTGCAATCTTTTCATAGCTCTACCAAATGTAATTATCGATATGTTTTGACTATTAAATAAATTGATTCGACTATGTGTATAAGTTTATCATTTCCTATGAAATGGATTTGGCTTTGGTTTGACTTAATGGACTATCTACGTTTGGGTAAATGACTCTGTGTTTGTAAATAGTTGATGTTACGACTGGGTACAAAATTGCATAAGGTAGCAGCGTGTGGTTTTTTTAGTGGATTCATTTTTTTATTTCATAATGTGGCTCAACTAGTTTATGCTTTGGTCGCTTTTTACAAGCGGGCGTAAGCATATAGCTCAGCTTTAGCTTTGATATGCAGCCTGTGTATATTATTTAAAGGTTTTTATGTGTAAATCATGATTGTGCATGTGATGGTGTAGGGAACGAGCGTAGCACTATTCCGTAACTGAGATACAATGTTTAGAATAGAACCATTTTACAAGAAGCCTAAGAGTCAAAACCCTTGCTGGATGATACAGTTTGCACAATGTTTCAACTTTCGTGTTGTGTGATCACACAATTTGATCGTGGGTATATTTTATTTGTAGTGATTGAGTTTTAAAGAAAATAGATTCCTAGTTTCGATAATGTCTTTTTAAGTAATGTTTATTGGAATTCCACTAACACGATGCATTGGGAAAACTCTGTTTTAATTTGGTTGTTTATGTTGTTCATATAGTAGATGGTTAGACCTACTTTGTTGATAGTGTTTTGTTTGTAAATGATGATATGAATGCCTACAACCAATCCCTTAGAGGATTCGATGGTTTTTAACAATTCCATGTATGATCTAAGGGGTTGTTCTTATACAACCCACTTCCATAAGAAAAGGTTCTAGCAATGATATAATAATAAATAAATCATGCGTAGGAGTTATGCATGGTTTGAAAAGATAGTGCCTTCATGCCTGCATGGGGTATCTACTAAGTCTTAATCTTTCAGTTTATTAATGGCTAAAAACCTTGCACACTTAAATACACACAATTGATAAAAACTTATCTAGTTATGAACTCATATTTGTTAAGTAGTGCCTGTTTGGGGTATCTACTTATTATTATCACCTTATATTTAATATATGTACTTACCTTTTTATTCATAATATATATATATATATATATATATGATTGTTCATATTTATCTAGGCATCATATAACATAATCCCAATTACATGGTTCTTTCATTAGCTTATAATCATTTCTTTTATCAAGGTCTTTAGGTAGGGTTGGTCAACTAAGTTAGGAAGATCTAAACCTCCTTGCATGATGGATTACCTCATATATCATGGTAGTTCTTCATTACTTTACGAGAAGTAGAAATTTGAAATTTCATTTAATCAACTTCAAAATACGTAAGATAAGGTCGGTGTTTTTTTCAGAGTCGTTTTCACTCAACACAATTAATTTTGAGTATCTTGTAGTGCTATTGAGAGCCCACACTCAACGCTAAAACCTGGGAGTTACACTTAGTGCAATTCCAGAGCCTCTTGCTCAACACTAATGCTAGGATGTACTTGTGTAATATACCTAGGGATACAATGGCGAAGGATCCAATGTTCCAGAGCTTATGCTCAACATGGAATTCTCAAGGGCTTATGTCCAACACTTCCAATTCTTATATTCAATACAAACATCTCATAACTCATGTGTTCCAAAGCTGGCACTCAACACAAAAATCAAATCACTCATGTGCTCCAAAGCTTGCGCTGAGCACAACATCTCATCACTCATGTGCTTTAGGGTCCACGCCCAACACATTATAGAACTCAAACATGCATTCAGTCTTTTGCACATTCTACAACAACAATCATCTCTGTATATGCATTTGAAGTTAAATCACATAATATATCGAGTACATTATACTATGACAATAATCTTGTTTATCAGGGTCCATGCCCAACATATAAATCACATACATGTTAAACACGCATATGCATTTGGCTTGTATGCCAAATATATCTAACCAATTTTCATACACGTGCAGTGGGGCCTTACGACCAATATACAAAACATAAGCATCAAATTAACATAGAGTCACTTAGTTTTGTAGAGCGAGGTTACAATTAAATAAATATTAAAATAATATTAATTTATTAATTTATTCTTTATTTAGTGGAGGATGGTTAACTTTTAAGCAAATACTAAAATATATAACTTTATATTAAAATAATATTCATTAATTCATTATCCATTAATCATAAGATATGGTTATATTATTCATGTATGATATAACATACACATTAAAATAATTATTATAAACATAAAATAAATACTATTTAATAAACAAAAAAACAAAAACTCATAAAAACAAAAGAAAATAAATTGTTATCCATTTTTTAACCACTATTTAATTGAAACTTTTTTAGATCTTAACAAATATGCATGTAAGCATAACAAGATAACAATTTGTTACCCTTTTTTTTAACCACCACTTAATTGAAGCTTATTTAAATCTTAATCAAGATGCATTTAAACATAACAAGATACAACGACGATGGAATGAATCTCGACTCTACACTTGTTGTACTCTTGTTAATCTTGTTGATCCTCTCAAGTAAATCCAAAATGTCAAATAATATCTAAATGTCTATGCACTTAAAAAAATAAAAAATAAATTCATTATGATAAATATAGAAAGTAACTTAAGGAAATAAACAATTTCACTAGTTTGATATTAATAATAATATGGTTGGCAGAATCCCATGGACACCATTATTTAAGATGGAAAAAGTAATAAGAATGCCACCCATCATTGTATTTCAACCATAAATAAAATGATAATATTGATGGGGTCTTTCAGCAATAAAATTATTATTATATAAAAATTTAAATATAAATAAAATTATATTATTTACATCATAATAATAAAATAAACTCAATTATGGCTATATCACTCAATTAAGGTGTGAGTTTCTTTTACAAGGCCGATTGAGTTCAATATACACTTAGGGTTGACTTACTTGGGAGAAGACACCAAAAAACCTATTCATGTTAAGGGTTGGTGTGGTCCATGCTAGGTGCTATCTCTAGGTGATTTTGATGGCTTAGATTCCCTTGGGTTGTGGTTTTTTAGGCAATGGTTGAAATGCACTCGCCTCTAGTGATGGAAATTTCTAACAAATAAACAAAAATAATAATGAAATACAAATTTATAAAAATAATAATAAAATAATTAACGAGCATAGATCCATCATAAACCCATATCAAGCATTGAAAGGGATCCAATTTTAAAATTACTTATTAGATCTCTCTCACTACTTGATATATCTAAGTTTAAAATCAAATCAATATAATTACAATTTAATTATGTCAAATTGGAACCTTTGCAAGGTCATATTATATTGCATTGATAGTTATATGTTATGTCTAATTGCCACGTTCACACTGATGTTTAGGAAACATCAATGTTAATATTAACATTAATTTGATAAGATTGTGCTATGTTTGAGGTTGATGTTAATTGTCATAAGGGTATGTTATGTTATTTTATGTTATAATGTAATTTTGTTTGCATTAGTCAATCCTTAATTATGGTTTTATTATGGTTTAAATATGTCACATTGGAACTTTCCCAAGGATCATGTTGGATTGCAATCATTGTTACATTGACATTGATAATTAAGAAATATTAATGTTAAAATTAACATTAATTTGAAAAGGTTAACATTAATATTAATGTTAATATTAGTATGTTAAAATTAAAATTAATTCTAAATGTTAACATCAATGTTAATGTTTCTTAATATTAATATTAATGTTATTATTAATCTTGAAAATAATAATATTATTGATGTTTTTAGTGTTAATATTAACATTGTTTATGTTAGTATTATTAATGCTATAAAAGTTATTAATTGTTAATTTTAATAATATTATTATTAATATTGTTATTTTTTTAACTAAATAATCATAGGGTATTTGAACTTGTGACCTTTCATTTATAACTTCTCATCTCAAGTACTTATTGTCAATTGCTCTAATCCCTGTGGGTATTAATATTGTCAATGTTACTATTCATTAATATTGTTGTTATATTAATACTATTGTTTATATTGATAATAATATGGTTGTTAATAATAATAATATTAATGTTAGTTATATCAATATTATTGTTATTGTTAATGTTAATGGTTATATTAATTTTATTAAATGAATGAATGATAATATAATTATGTTAATTTATGCAATGTAATTTTATGTTCTAATTAAAGTTTAGTTTAAAATTTTATGTTAAGGTTAAGTTTGAGTTTTTTTAAGTTATGTTAGAGTTTAATTATGCTTTCAATAATCCATGCATAATTATGGTTTTATTATCCTTTAATTATGTTACATTGGAACCTTCTCAATGGCCATGTTAGATTGCAATCGTTAGATATATGTTGTGTTAGATTGTGACATTCACAGTGATGTAAATGAAACATTAATGTTAATGTTAATGTTAACATTAACGTTAATTTCATAAGGTTATGTTATGTTTGAGGTTGATGTTAATTATTGTATAATGTCATGTTATATTACGGTGTAATGTTGGTTTCATTAATCAATGCTTAATTATGGTTTAATTATGTCAGTTGGAACCTACCAACGGGTCATGTCAAATTGCAATGATTGTTTTATGCTATGTCAGTTTGTGATGGTCACATTAATGTTTATGAAACATTAATGAAATGACATTAATTTGGAACACTTTAGTGAGCCTAATGGTTAAGAACATGTGTTATCTCTGTGGAGGTCATAGGTTCAAAAATGGTAAGGGATAGGGTTTCTCATTGGCCCATTATGACAAGGATAGAAGGGAAGGTGACCCATGGGATAGATGCTCACCCCAGGGGGATTTGAGACATCTTGAACCTTGTTGATTCAAGAGTTACTGGTATATCTGGCTTGCGAGTTGTTGGATATACCCTTGAGAAGTTGCTCTTCCCATGGTAAAAAGATGTTAAATTTGCACAACATTAGGAGTCATTTTCCAATCCAATCTTGTGAAACCAAGATCGGGCCTCATGTGTTGAAGTAGAGAGACCAAGTTGGACTCAGTAACTTGGAGTAGATCCATTAGTTTGAACCTAAGAATGACTAATGTCTTGTGAGTAATATCAAATTTGTATGCTTGTGAGTAATATCAAGTCCTATATCCTCATATGATTGAGGTGGTGATGTTGTAAGGGCTTGTGAGTAATATTAAGGCTGCAGACTTGTGGGTAATAGGGTGCATGCAAGAAGATGACAGACCTTTTAGATGAAACCCTAATTTTAGGAAACATGCTCATGATACATAAAAATACAATGCGCTCCCATTATGTAATGCTTGGTTCGGTTTAGCCCAAGCCTGACATGTCATATGACATGTAGGTTAGGCTATGAGGTACATATTGCAATGAAAGGGGAGGGAGTGTATTGATATAAGTATTTTGCGAAGGAAGGGGTACATCCTAAGCCTATTGGGTCTTTGTATCGATCTGATAAAGTGAACCCCCTTCATATGGTGTCGATGAACCCCTATGCTGACGGTAGCCCTATAACAAGGAGGAATCATGGATGAGGTATTGCTACCTTTATCTATACTAGTGATTATTCCTTTGCTTTCTCTACTTGATTAATTGAATCTACACTTGTAGTAATTGTATCCAAGTGAAGTGATGGCTCTTGACCTAAAAGGGATCCTATGCAGGATGCTGCCACCTCTACTTATTTTTAGTTTTATAGTTACAAAACATGAACGTGTTTTATAGTTACAAAACGTGCACGCATCATGGAGAAGAAAAACACGCATGTGGTTTGGAGAAGAAAAACATGCACGTGTTATGGGAAAGAAAAACACACACGCATTATGGAGAACCACAAAAACGGGTTTGGTGCATAGCTAGGGAAATGAATAAACGAAATAGTTTGCATCATCAAAACATAGGACTTATAGTAATATTTTAGCATCATCAAGAACAACACCTCAAACAACCATGCCTAACCTCCCAAGAGCATAATTTTTCTTTGTGTTGTAATATGGACACC
>LPNX010163186.1:150552-171374 GCA_001517045.1 Pseudotsuga menziesii | reverse complement strand
GTCTCTTGTCTCTTGTGATGTGCTTATGTGATTGTTGTACTTGTTATTCTCTCAGTGAAAAGATCTTGTTATAATACTAGCTTAAATGTTGAAAAACTAACAAGAATATGTGTCCCAAGACACATGAGGAGATAGAAGAGATGTACAAGATTCTGTATTCGTCCATAGTTGGAAACTTGATGTATGCCATGGTGTGCATAAGACGAGATATTGCACATGTAGTGGGAGTTGTGAGAAAGTATATGAACAATCCATGTAAAGAGAATTGGAGGATATTATAGTGGATTCTTAGGTATTTGAAAGGTACCATGACTCATTAACTATGTTTTGGATGTTCATACATTGTTCTACAGGGGTATGTTGATGCATATATGGTTGGTTATAAAGACAACAGGAGGAGAACCATAGGGTATGTATTTATTATGGGTGTAACATCATTAAGTTGGATTTCAAAGCTGTAAAATGTTGTTTCACTTTCAATAACGAAAGTAGAGTATGTTGCTTCTACAGAGGCTAGTAAAGAGATGATTTGGTTACAGAGGTTCATGGAGGAATTGGGTAAGAAGAAGGATAATATAAATTTGTGTAGTGACAGTGAGAGTGTAATTCATCTTGCAAAGAACTCAACCTTTCACTCAAATAATAAACATATACAGCTCAAGTACCATTTCATAAGATCTGTTCTGGAAGATGAACTATTAAAGTTGGAAAAGATACATTCTAGCCAAAATCCTATAGACATGTTGACAAAGGTAGTAACCAGAGAGAAATTAAGTTCATGCTCGATTTTAGCTGGCCTTAAAGCATGAAGGTGAATAAGAGAAATCTTCCAAGTCCAAGATTCATAGTCTAGGAAGTCCAACAATGGTGGATTTGTTGTGATCAGTCTCCAAGTGGGATATTATTGGTTGTGCAGCCTGATTTTACATATCCAAAGATGTTATTTCAATTGTGTTTTGATTTGAGGACTTGATGGGGGTTTTGGGGGGTATTTCCCCCCATTATGGGGGTTTTGAGGAGCCCCCCTGGAGGGGTTTCGAGGGAAGCACCCCCATAGAAAAAATTTAGAAAAACATGCCTTGTAAAATGTTGTAATTCAAAGTCATGACTTGGTCAATAATGGGTGATTTATGGACCCATGGTTTTGGGAATCCCATGGTATTTCCTTTTATCAAAGGAAGGCATTTGTAGTAATGTAAAGTAATATTTTTGATTGTGTAAGAAAGATTACAAGAGAGTGAAGAGGAAGTGCAACGAGGTTGCTTCAAGTTGTATCCCTTCATTTGTTGGACAGTATAATCATAAAGGACTAACAATTTATGTGTCGACGTAGCCCATCTTGCAGAGTGAACCACGTGATATATGTGTCTCTCTTGTAATGTGTTTAATATTTGCATCTTGTTTAATTTATTAATTGTTATTTATCTGTGATCCTATTTTTTCTAACATTAGAATGATTTTAGCACTAGGAACATATCGGTAGACATGGTGAAAGGAGGAAGCCTAGTACTTAGTCCCTAAAGGAATCCTATAGAAACATAGATAAAAGAAAAACACCTCAAAAAAACACACATGATCTCTTAAGGGTATCCTCAACCTTTAAGTTGGGAGCCCATGATTAGGAATTTTTAACATTAGATATGGAGGATAAGGTGTTAATCATGGTTGATATAGAAATCTTTAATTTTAGGTTGTAAACTAGTTTTTAGGGATCAAGATCCATGAATGAAACCTTCAATCACCATAAACGACCTCTCAAGTTGGCATTTTGCATTTGAATGAGGATATGGGAATCATTATGGGTTTCTAAGAACTATGTATGTGTCTTGGGAATTTAGACATAATAAGGGGAGTAAACCTACACCTTAGACCCTAGAAGATGTTTATAGGCATCCAAATCCAAGAATGACATGATGACCAACCTCAACAAAGCCTTCCACTATATCATTTACTTTGAAATGGGGATACTAGTTCCATTAGAACATTTAAAGAACTAAGTACATATATTAGGACCCTTGACATGGGTGGGGGGGAACATTTGGTTCTTAAGCATTAAAGGAAGTTGTTAACCATTTAGGGCCAAAATTGATTCCTTCAACCACCACATATAACATTGAAAGTGAATCCTTTGAATATTAAATGGGATATGCATGCCATCATCATTTTTTGAGCACTAGGCATGATCCTCAAGGCCATTGATATGGTCAAGGGGGGAAACTATGGCCTTAGTCTCTAACTAAAGATTCTAGGTATCTCATATGTATATTTGCACTATGAATATGGATGTTAGTGGAATTAGATGGTTTTTCACAATATTTATGGAAACTTTGATACATGATTGAGTGAATATGATCGTACCTTAGGACATAAAGGAATATTTGAGGAACCCATGTTAATGAAAAATTCCCCGAAGCACCACACATTTCATACTCAGGGTATTCTTGGTCTGTAAGAAAATATGCACATGCCTTTAAGAGGTTTTTAGTATTAGATATGGGTTTTAAGGCCTAAACATGTTCAAGGGAGGAAATCTAAGACTCAATCCCTACATAATATTTTTGGCATCTATGGCTATGCATTTCCCTTACTAACTATCCCTCTATGCCTTAAACACTATCCCTCTACACCTTACTCACTATCCCTTCTTGCCATTGTATTTCCATATCTCTCTATATCTATGTGTGTGTGTGTGTGTGTGTTTGTGTCTTTCCCCCTCTCTCACACACAACCTCCCTCTCTCTCTATCTCTATGTGTGTGTGTATCCCTCCCTCAATCCCCCTCTCTCATAACCTCTCTCCACATTATTTATACCTCCCTCACTATCCCTCCCTACATCACTCTCTCTCTATCATTCCCCCCTCCCCCCTCTTTCACTATTCTTCCCCCCTCCGCCTCTCTTTCACATAATATATATATATATATATGTGTGTGTGTGTGTGTGTGTGTGTGTCCCTCCCTCACTCCGTCTTTGTCATAACCTCTCTCCACCTTCTCTATACCTCCCTCACTACCCCTCCCTCCATCACTATTTCTCTATCACTCAACCCTCCCCACTCTCTCTCTATCACTCACCCCTCCCCCTCTCTCTCACACACAATACTTGTGTGTGTGTGTCCCTCCCTCTTCTCTCTATCTATATCTATGTGTGTGTGTGTCCATCCCTCACCATCCCTCTCTCATAATATATCTCTGCCTTATCTATATCCCCCTCACTATCACTCTCTCTTTATCGTTCACCCCTCCCCCGTCGCTCTTTTTCACTCACCCATCCCTCTCTCTCTCCCATACAATATGTGTGTGTGTGTGTGTGTGTCCCTACCTCACTCCCCCTCTCTCATAGCCTATCTCCACCTTCTCTATACCTCTCTTACTATCCTTCCCTCCATCACTCTCTCTTTATTAATAAACCACCCCCCATCTCTCTTTATCTCTCACCCATCCACCTCTCCCCCACACAATGTGTGTTTGTGTGTGTCCCCTTCTCTCACAAACTCCCTATTTCTCTCCCTCTCTTTCCACCTTCTATTTAATTCCCTCATTATTCCTCCATCTATCACTCTCTACATCCCTTCTCCCTTAATAAATAGACATCCACGCCTTTATCCCTATCCCATACCCTCTCTCTCTCAACTTGTATCCGTCCATCCCTATCTCTTTTCACACTACCTCTCCATCGCTCACCCCTCCACCCATTATCTTTAACATTGTCTCTATCTCTCTCTCTCTCTATCTATATATCTCCCAATACATGTGTGTCCCTCCCCCCTCTCTCTCCCTGTGTCTATCCCCCCCATGCCGCCTCACACACACAAACCTTCTATCCCTCCATCAACATCTCTTTCCTTCACTCTATCTCCATCACTCCCTCACTCCCCCTCCTCCCTCTCCATACTATTTTCTCTCACACACTCTCTACATCATTCTCTCTCTCTCTCTCTATCTCTATCTCTATCTATCTATTTGTTGACAGGCCGAATGGGCACAATAGTCAACTAAGAGACAACCCAATCCAAAAGATTTCAAAGGCTGCTCTCAGTCGTTAGATAGCTGTCTCTGATGGGATTAAGGCCCCGTTGCCTCCTCTTAAATCACTCCCAATTACAGGAGCAGACTCAGAGGAAATAAATAGAGTAAATGTTTGTTAGCTGAAGGTATACTACACTTATAAATATACAAAGGAGAATGTTAGAGGTTGTTACTAAGTTAGTTCATATGATGCACAACTGTTAACTAAAAATTGATCTATTTAAACCAATTAACATATATGTACAGGAATAAATGATAAAGAAATATTCACAAACTAAACCAGTCATATAAATTACAATATGGACACATATAAATCCATTGATAAGATTTAATGATAATTTGACAAAGTGCAAATATGAAGATCAGATTCAATCTAGTTTCTATGAATTAAATAAAAAAACTAACACACACATTTCCTATATACCCTATCCTGATCAAGAGCATAATAATAATAATCCCGGAATTAACTCGTAATTAACAATGTTGTGCAGGCAGTCTCAAAATATTCAGAAGAAATTCTGAGAAAAGAAACAGATAATACACAGAGATAGTATATCATATATATTAGAATGATAACATCAAATTTTAACATATGACATAAATCTGTAATTTAATCCAGAATAGATCGACAATTCAACATAATGTGTTTGCACATTTCTTCAAAGAAAAGTAACAAAACATAAAAAAAACTGCAAAATGAAAATAATAGGATCATATGATACTACAAGTACACTTCCAAAATGAAAATACTGCAAATATACTTATAATATCTTCAGTCAAAGGGAGTTGTAACTACACACAAGAAATTTTCTTAGTTGCAGAGAAATGTCAAAGTGATCCTGCCTAGTCCCTTTCGCTAACCATCAACCCCTAATACTGTAAATCATGCCTCCTTAAATACATTAGATCTCGTATAGAGATAGTTCTAGAAAGCAAGGATCTATACTATTATAATCTTAACCGACTTCAGCTAAAGAAAGAAAAATGACAAATGAAATTGTCATTTTCTTTATACGTTACAATATCCTGAAATCGAAAATATTTGAACTATAGTGATAAACCAAAAATGATGAAGAAACTAGTAGATTGGTGACACCTGGAGGATGATATATCCACAATTTAAAACAGCTTCATCTGGTTCCTTCACAATTCTTCGGAGATAGTCCTGAAAACATGTGATCATCAAAATCCAGGAAAGGCGCATCTAGAAAACCAACCAAATCATCTGCAATATCAAAACAATAAGGATTAGCACAAAACACGAGGGTAATTATCCGAAATACATAACTAAGTAATTAACTGAAAATAATACCTGGAAAATAAAAATAACCTCATATCATTTGTTGCTTCTATTTACATACTTCAAAACCTGAAATTATTTTCTAGACATCTGTACAAAACGTGAGTATCCCAAAATGCTATGGTCTAACAGGGGTATTGTAAACCTGTATGTTCACACTAGTGGCCGGTATTTGAGAAAATGGAGCTTGCGAGGGACCTTTTAGCTGCATCAAGACAACCTGAGTGTTCATCTCACGAACTCTTTCTTTATTTTTATTATTCTTATCTTGAAGTTTCAGAACTCTCCAGATTAACTTGTTCTTGTGTCGTTTCAAACGCAGGATGGATTTGTCAGCTAAATCAGAGTTCTCCTACAGCCTCGTATTCTTGGCCTTCACAGAATCATTAAGTGCCACTAATTCCTTTATTTCTATCTCCATGCGACGTATCTTATCAAGCAAGCAATTGAAGAATAGTGGGTGGACTGCTTCACTAATTTGGTATGAACCAGCTGGGTCCCCTTCAACAGATGTACCCTTGATTTGAGGATCTGGTACAGAATCCATCTTGGGATCCTTATCAGGAACATGAGGGCTATGTTCTACCGGGTGAGTCACAAGCTCGGGATCCAAGTCAGGACAATCATGAGAGACGGGTTGATGCTCCTCCACGTCCAATACAATCGTTTCAATGTCTTTACTGTCCTTCACAAAGGGCTTAACAACATTAGCTTTAGCCACCATACTCCTAGTTAATCTGCCCGTAACCCTAACACTTGATGTCTTACTCACCTATTCATAGGGTTCATCATCACGGTTTGGGGTTACCGGGGAAAGGTTTATGGATTCCCTTCTTCGTTCAGGACGCATGGGAGAGCCGGGACTTTGCATAGGAGCGGGATCGCAGTTCTTCTGGACGGTAGGGTTTACATGAGCATTAGGGTTTGGCAGAGGGTTATGTGCAGGTGGAGTTGGGATTTCACAACGCTGCTGATGTCTAGAACACTCCTCTGCGCAATTGAATTGGCAATGGAAAAACAGCATGAAACTATTTTGCTCAAGAAAATGGTCCCAGGACTAATTTTGTTTGGACAGCTCCACTTCCACTAGAATTCTAATGAGATCATGGTGGAAAAGACTCCGACCAGTATTTTTAGGCCCTTTCTTGATGGCCGCAGACATTTTAGTCATTCTTGGGACTAAGTAATGTGGTAAATTGATAGGCTGACCAAGAAATACAGACATTAACCTAAGATGATAAACATACGCAGAAGAAAGACGAGCCTCGCAAGTAACATACCTGTGAATGACCTCCAACACAGGTCTCCATTCCCTTTTAAAATACTTGCGCGACACACCAGCCCTGAAAGACACTTCCCGGCTGGGGTCTTTTAGCATTTTCCTCCACTCGGTGGACTTCATTTGTTTAGACTTAAACCAGTGCTCACCTGCTACAGATAGGTCCGTGGCCAAGGCGACTGTGTGCTCATTGACTATGAATTGAAGGTCGTCCACCTTGGCTCTGCCATCAACCAGCGAGAGAGCAAACAACCTAGTAACTTCAGGGTTCGAGTCTGCAAATTTTCGGAAAAAGGGAAGCCACCCAACTACCTCTACTTTGGCGAGGAGTTCTGGATCCTCATCGAGATGTTTCGTATTACCAGGTTCAACCCTGACAACTGGGGCCATCGCTGCGAGTGCGAATTTACACAGTTGTGCACAGAGGAGATACAACGGACTACAGTAACCCAGAACGCTGGAGAGAGACCATTTGGGACACAAGCCGAACAAAAACCATAGATGATGAAATATGACTTCTTCATCAATGAAATACGACATGGATAAACTCACACAGAAGCCCTGTAAAATCGGCATGGGCGAACAGGAGTGATTATACAGAGAGGTGATCAAAATAATGACTAAAGATGGTGAAGACTCCAGAACAACCTCGCTTAGTCATGATTTAATCGGCTTGATCGAAATACAACCACGAATCAAATAGAGTATAGGTGTTCAATGGGCAGGAAGACACGACGCTAGGCTCGTACTGAAATTAAATATCATTAAAAGAGTTATGTACGTCTGTAATGATGACATATCAGCCCTCCATCAAGTGGATCGTATTTGGAAATGGCGATGTGAATTGAACTGACTGTAAGCAATGAACCTTGGGCGTCAACCCACAGACCTTGCCATATAATAGTTCCAACCTTTGAAAATGGTGAATATGCTACGTGAAACACATATCACATGACCTATTATATCAACCCCAACCATTAAATGGTGAATATAAGCCATGTACGATGAACACTACGAAGGTCAAGATTAAATGCTTATGGTTGGATTGTGCATAGTTCGAAGATCAGAGGATGAACCTTATGGATAAAGATTTGCATGACTTTGATAAGGCACCCTAGTGCGAAATAGTTGGCCTTCCATATTCTATGACCTTGTTAAATTTGCCATTAAAACACAAATAAAACATACCAAATAATGAACGTTCAAGTAAGGCTTATGGTGAGGTTATGGTGAAAGGCATATCAACCCAAGCGCTTATCCCCTAATTTGAGACACAAATCCATTCAAAAAAAAGATTTTAATAAAGTAATTTTTCCAAATAACAATAGTTTCCAAGGTTATAAAAACAATAGAATTTCACCATTTCAGTAGCTCCTGATTCCGTAACTTGAAATGAGAAATTCAAATATTTCATCAAAATTTTGCTTGATGAAATTTGTTTTTTTAAGGCTGTTGGGTAGGAACACAACAGATGGCGACTGACTGGGCAGAACAGTTATCTCTATTTTCTTGACCTGAAATCATGCAATCAAAAAGATATTAGATCCCTCATGTATACCATTATACAGAAGTCAATATTTAACATCTTAAACAGATTGAGGGATTTCAAAACTTACCAGAAACTTATACTTTTAATTATTTATTTAATAAAGATCAGGTCTCTCACAAAAGTGAATCCAAATGAAGTAAGGTAGTAGGAGTCTTGGTTTTGAAGAATAAAGTCTCAATACCACAAGCATGGCCCTACTGCCAGTAGGCGTCCATAGCCTCGACAGGGTTGCTTCAAAGCCCAAAGAATGCCAGTATCCCATCTGCCAGGTATAGATAGACAATTCTGGTTAGGTTGAAATATTACTATCATTTTCCTTTTTTTTTTCTTTTTTTGAAAATACTTGAAGGCCACCGTTCTGGCTTGGTAACCAGGTAGTAACCATGTCAGTCACCAATATGTACTACAGTGAATAAACCGGCTTGTGATGAGACCTTTTATCCCTTAGTGTTTTGACCAAGGGCCATATTCCCGGCTTGGTGACTGGAAGCGACAATGTCACTGAATGCAGATTTATGATCCTGAACAGACTGGCTCGTAATGAGATCCTCTGTCCTTCAGATTATTTAAAAAAATTAATTACTTTTGTATTCAAAATCCAATCGTGGCCAGATTGTAGTTATATTTAATCTCAATGAGATTATCTTAGAAGATGGGGAGGCAAGTCTAACTCTCTTAATGAGAGGGGGTGGCGTAAAAGACTTGAATAGATAACCTTTGACAAATACTGCCCCAATCCTTTTGGAGAAATATTTATGGAGGCTTGTCTCATTAATTTATATTTATATGACTAAGGAGTTTCTGGAAAAATTTAGAAAGACGAAAAACTACTCACTGTTCAAGATGTAAAATTGAACTTTTAAGGGAGGCATGGAAATACTCAGGATAGTAAAGATCATGATACATGATTTGTAAGTCAACCACAAGATTTGATGAAAAGTCATCAACCAGAGATGAAATGAATTGATCACTCTCAAAGATTATGCAAATGAAACAGCAAATAGACGCTAGAGGATATTCAAAACAAACCAATAAAATAAACAAACTAAAAATTTCCACAAACCGAAAAAAAAAATATCACAAGGTATGTACAGGGTAATCCCCCAAGGGGTATCAACAGAAATATTTTTTGATTAGATGGCCATTTACCGGAAGGTTCTCGATGTCTCCCTCCAGCGTCTACAACCTGAACGTGCTGGGACCAAGATTTTCTATAATGATAAATGGTCTCGGCCACATGCATTGAAACTTAGTATGTTTTCCTCTTTCTTCATGCTCTTTGTCCCATTTCAGAACTAGGTCCTCTACTTCCAAATCTCTACTACATGATTTTCTGTGATCGAACCAGTGTTTCACTGTCTTCTGGTGTTGGTCAAATTTTTTCCTGGCTAACTCTCTTTCTTCCTCTAGTTTAAGTAGAGTATTAATCCGATGTTCCATGGCAGAACATGCTATTTCCTGCAATGACTGGGAGAGCTGTAGAGAGGGTAAAAATAGATGGGGAGGTAGAATAGCTTCTTTACCATATACCAGGAAAAAAGGAGAATTACCTATGGCAGTCTTGGGAGTCACTCTGTCATCCCACAGGGAATTTGATAAGGCGTTGTGCCAATTTTTATGATGATTAACCACTGTGTGTTTCAGAATTTTGATTAAATTTTTATTGGAAGATTCAGCTAATCCGTTACCTTGAGGATAATAATTGGCTGAATACTTCAATTTTATACCCTTTTCCAATGTGTATTCTGTTAATTTTAAAGACTCAAAAATAGGTTGCATTATCAAAGATCAATGATTCTGGAACGCCAAACCTAGTGACAATAGAAGAGTCAAGGAATGATATCACTTGTGTTGAGTTAACCACCCGCAAAGGGATGGCTTCCACCCATTTGGTGAAATAATCAGTGGCTGTCAGAATGTACTTGTGTTGCTGTGAGGAAGCTGGTGTAATCGGTCCAACAACGTCCAAACCCCATTGTTGAAATGGAACTTCAACAATAACAGACTGGAGAGGTAATGCTGCTTTCTTAAGTCTTTCGTTTGCTCTCTGACACTCCTGACATTTCCTAGCAAAGGCATATGCATCTCAGAACAGAGTAGGCCAGTAATATCCAGCTTTGAGTACTTTATGTGCAGTGGTTTCCCTGCCAAAGTGTCCCCCTGCTGGCCCTGCATGTAGTTAAGACAACACACTATCAGCTTCATTTATTTCTAAACAACGAAGGAGAACCCCTTCGAAATTTTTTCTGAACAGAACGTTATCAATCAGCTGATAAGGGGCATATCTTAATCTCAAAGCCCTTTTGCTACGTGAATCTAAATGTTCAGGAGCATTTCCATGCAAAAAAAAAACTTAATGTCATGATACCAGGAATCAGAGGGGGCTGAGATTGGAACAACTTCCCTTTCAAACAGAGAATGTTCATCGATAAAGTGCAGATCAGATTCTGACATGTCTGAAGATCCGGCTGCTAACTTACAAAGTCCCTGTCCTCTGACAATCTTCAAAGGCTTGATTTCTAGGTCATGCTCCTGAAGTGTTGTAACCCAATGGGCTCGCTTTTCACCCATGTCCTTTTGTACCAAAATATTTCTGACCGCGGAATACGGCACAATAAACTTGGTATGAGACTTTAGCAGATATGGACGAAAATGTTTTACTAACTTAAAAATAGCAAAGGCATGTTTGTCTACTTCTGGATAATTGAGCTCTGCACCATTAAAACCGGAACTTGTAAAAGCAATGGGAGCTTCATTGTTTTCCTGATTTTTCTGCGTTAAAATAGCAGCATATGAAGAGTCAAATGCAAAGGTGTACAAAATAAATGGTTTGGAGAAATCAGGGCTCGTTAAGGTGGGCGCTTCAGAAATAGCTTTTAATATATCGTAAAAGGATTTCTTTTCTTTAGCAGACCATTTGAACTCAGCATCTTTCTTAATCATTTTCTGAAGGGGTCTGACAATTTTAGTGAACCCAGGGATAAACTTGGAGACAAAATTTATTTTTCCTAGAAATGATTGCATAGTTTTCTTTGAGTGAGGCATGGAAATATGAGAAATAGCTTGAGTTCGTTCAGGGTCAATATTGATACCCTGTTTTGAAACTACAAAACCCAATAATTTACCTTATGTAACCGTGAAGATAGATTTCTTGGGATTCAGGGAGATTCCATATTTACTACAACGTTCAAAAACCCTTCTAAGATGTGTTAGGTGATCAGCCCTATTTTTTGAAAAAATTGTTACATTGTCTAGGTAAATGACAATAGATTGGCTGATTAGGCCTCTGAACGCAATGTCCATCACCCTTTGAAACGTTGCTTCGGCATTGATTAAGCCAAATGGCATTTTCCTGTAAGCATAAGTTCCCCAAGGGGTTCTGAAGGTTGTTTTCAACTAATCTGTTTTGGATACTAATACTTGATTGTACCTCGAGAAGCCATCTAAAAGTGAGAACATTTTAGATCCAGAAACCTGTTGTAAGATCTTTTCCATAGGGGGAACGGGATAATTGTCCTTTTCTGAAACCTTGTTTAGATTTCGGAAATCGACGCACAACCTAATCTCACCATTTTTCTTTCTAACCGGGATGAGATTCGCCACCCACTACGTATGCCGCACTGGAAAGATTATTCTGGAAGCTAGGAGTTTGTTAAGCTCTTTCTTAACAGCCGGTTCCATGCTAGGGTGCATTTTTCTCAATTTCTACTGGAATGGTTTAGCCTGTTGTTTCATGGGGATGACATGTTGCATTATATTTGGATCGAATGTCTTGAGATCGTCATATTTCCAAGCAAAAATGTCTTTAAACTCATTAAAGAGTTGTATGAAGGCTATTTTTTCTTGGGGGGTACATGTACTGCCTAGATTGACACATTGAGGATTATATTCAGTGCCTAAATTTATGAATTCAGATTGCATAGTAGAGATGTTGGTTTTACAATTCCTTGCACCTTTAAATTTATCCTTCAAATCATATAACTTCTCAAGTTTAATTACAGATTTAGGAATAGTACTGACCTGATTAAGAGATTCTTCAATCGAACAAGGTTTGTGAATTACCGAAAATTTGTACAGATCTTCATCATGAGTTATCTCATCGGTGACTGTGTCTTTGAAGGTGTCCTTCATGGTAAAAAACTCAATTAACTGCTTGTCATGGTCAAAGATTCTCCAATCGACAATATTATTAGGTATGGAAGGCCTGAAAAGCAGTTCGACAGAGAATGAATCAGCAAATATCCCTTTAGATGGAATTAACCTTGAAGCAACATTTGCTAATAGATCTGCTCCCTGATTCAAATAACGAGGAATAGAATTTATATTAAAAGATTCAAACGATAATAATAAATTCCACACCTCTATTTGGTAGTTTTTTAGATGACCAGAAATGCAATGTATAGTGTTGCGTACCTGTCTAATGATAATTTCATAATCTCCTAATACTACCATGGCTTTAGCTCCTAGATCAATTGCCTTTTTCAGCCCTTGAATAAGGGCTTCATATTTAGCAATATTATTAGTACACTCAAATTCCAGCCTGCAAGCAACAAAATACCTTTTTCCATGGGGATCTATTAACAAGCAACCGACTCCAGCCCCTTCCTTTAACTTAGATCCGTCAAAGTATAGGGACCAAAGGCCATTATTCAAATATAAATGTATAGTATTTATAGCTGGGATGTCATCTGTAACTTGTGTAAAATGAAAAACTTCAGACTGCTGTTCTGGATTTTGGACTAACGAAATTTCAGCCTCAAAGTTTCCGAAAAAGGAATCAACCATGTAATTGCCCATTATCGTATCAGCAAATAACACTAGTTCGTTTGAGCCAACCAGTTCGATGACCGTATGCTTCATATAATGCTCTCGATCAATTCTGATTTTGTTTGGGAGACCATTATGAGGCAGCCATAAGTGTGACCAGTTCGTTGCAAAATATCCCTTTAATTTTTCAGACCAATCTCTGCTGAGGAATAAGCCATATGCCTCAGAGATATCTGCAACAATTATGTCAATGATGAAATGAACCTAAGGGTTTGAGGCTAATCTTATCAGTACTTCCTTCAGCTTTCCTATTACCTTTACGTTAGATCCGTCAAGTTGCACAATGTTCGTATCACATGGGACGAGGACTGCATTAAGTTTTTTACATACCAAATATGGCATGACGTTTTTCGAAGCCCCTGAATCTATCATACAATTGTGTACTTTATGATTGCAGATTTCAAATGTGAGCAGAAAAGGAGGAGTTGAGGAATCTGATTTCTTACCTATGGACGAGGCGTTAACTGAAGTTTTCATTGGATTGTCTTTAGCACTAGCAGAACTGTTTTGAGTGGAGGAGGTTTTGCCATTTTTATTTAGAGAAATCCCTTGAATAATATTGTCTCGAATAGCCAATCATTTGAGGAGTTCGTAGATAGAAATATTGGCTCTAAGTTTCTTCAAATCCTCAACCGGATCATACTCTAGATCGAGAGAAGATGTAGACTTAGTATTTGAGGGTTGATTTCTTATTTTGATAGTTGAAATGTCTTTTGTAGGTGTTGTGGAGGGTTCCCCTAAGGACTGATTCTTCTTGCTCCTAGTATTATATTGATGATGATTGACATTTATAGCAACAACCTCTTCATCGTCGGTCACTTATGTGGTATCCCAGAAGTGACTGATAATTTGAGGGGGTTGTTCTTCAGTGTTATTATATTTTCCTTGGGCATCCTCAGAAATCTGTCCTGGAGAATGGGTTTCACCTTCAGCTGACGTTTCAAAGCCTGAGACCAATACTTTTAGGAAGTTGTTAATTTCATCTACGTTACTAGCCTCAAAGGTTGGGGTCTGTTTAGCAGCTGTATTTTGGAATGGTCTTCTGAAAGGTTGTCTGGGTGGATCTTTATTCGGAATACTTTCAGAAGTACCTTTCTTCAAATCAATGATTTTGTTGGATAGCTTCTTTATGACTCTCTGGAGGCTGTCTACGTCTAATGCATCTTGGTCTTTCTTATCAGGATTTGTGGTTTTGGAAGGATTCTCATTCTTTTTGCGAGAAGAGGAGGCAGAATCTGTGTCTACCCCAGGGTTCTTCTTAATAGCAGACATGTCCTTCTCGACCTTAATGGCTTCATCAAACGTTTCAGTGATAGTGGGTTTGGCTGCTCTCCTGACAAACATGGCCATAGACACGGGTAAATCTGAAAGTATATAATTCAATAGTGACATCTTCAGCAGGCCTCAAGGTGGCAGGGATTCTGTTTCTAAGAGTCAAGAACCTCTGGTTATATTCTTTGACTTTCTCCTTGGTTTACATACAGATCCTAGATAATTCCAAAACCAACATGGCTGGAGTCTTATCGTCTCCAAACTTATTCATGAAAGCCAACTCAAAGTCATTCCAACTAGTAATAGAACCAACAGTAAGTGAGAAGCACCAGGTCGAGGCTTTTCCCTCAAATGTGTAAGGGAAAATCCGATAGACTACGTCTTCATGCTCAACATTCAAAAGCCAAACTGCTAGCATGAATTTCTTAACATGGTTTCCTGCAGGCTCTTTTAGCTTGGGATTGAATTTGGGAAACAATTTCTCGGGATGCTTTGGCAAAGGATGTTGATCACCTGGAATAGCGACCGCATCCTATGCTAACCATGGAAAATTGGCATTGGGGTTCGGGTTCAGGTTTTCCATGTTCCTTGGTGATGGAGGTGGTGAAGGTGGTCTTTGAAAAATATGCGGAGGTGAATGTGGAGGTGATGGGGGTTTACCAGACCCTCCTGCAGCAGGTGGTCCTGAAGAAGATGAAGGTTGATTGGTGCATGTTGGAGACTGTTGTAATTGATGGTTAGGGAGGACACCTAAAGGTTGATACTATTCTTTAGCAGTGGACTAAATATGGAGAGTGCATGGTCGTCTGATCCCAGTGAGATTTGAATAAGCTCTAGTTAAAATCCTGCGGCATTCATTGATGGCCTGTTCGAACTGGTCGAGTTCTTCAGGTTGATGGGCACCGCTAGAGTTGAACTGATGAATAAGGCTTCAAACAGTATCGTTCAATGGAGTCTCATCTAATTGTGATGACTGGAATGTTTGTGGTTGGGATGATGATTGTAATTCACCCGATCGAGAAGGTGGTGTGAAGTGAGGACCAGAGGGGTGATTAATGTTTTGAATAGGATTGTTTTCATCAGCCATTCGCTTAAGCTGGCCCTCCTTCTAGCGCCATTGTTGACAGGACGAATGGGCACAATAGTCAACTAAGAGACAACCCGATCCAAAAGCTTTCAAAGGCTACTCTCAGTCATTAGATAGTTGTCTCTGACGGGATTAAGGCCCCTTTGCCTCCTCTTAAATCACTCCCAATTACAGGAGCAGACTCAGAGGAAAGAAATAGAGTAAATGTTTGTTAGCTGAAGGTATACTACACTTATAAATATACAAAGGAGAATGTTAGAGATTGTTACTAAGTTAGTTCATATGATGCACAACTGTTAACTAAAAATTGATCTAATTAAACCAATTAACATATATGTATAGGAATAAATGATAAAGAAATATTCACAAACTAAACCAGTCATATAAATTACAATATGGACACATATACATCCATTGATAAGATTTAATGATAATTTGACAAAGTGCAAATATGAAGATCAGATTAAATCTAGTTTCTATGAATTAAATAAAAAAACTAACAAACACATGTCCTATATACCCTATCTTGATCAGGAGCATAATAATAATAATCCCGGAATTAACTCGTAATTAACAATGTTGTGCAGGCAGTCTCAAAATATTCAGAAGAAATTCCGAGAAAAGAAACAGACAATACATAGAGATAGTATATCATATATATTAGAATGATAACATCAAATTTTAACATATGACATAAATCTATAAGTTAATCCAAAATAGATCGACAATTCAACATAATGTGTTTGCACATTTCTTCAAAGAAAAGTAACAAAACATAAAAAAAACTGCAAAAAGAAAATAGCAGGATCATACGATACTACAAGTACACTTCCAAAATGAAAATACTGCAAATATACTTATAATATCTTCAGTCAAAGGGTGTTGTAACTACACACAAGAAATTGTCTTAGTTGCAGAGAAATGTCAAAGTGATCATGCCTAGTCCCTTTCACCAACCATCGACCCCTAATACTGTAAATCATGCCTCCTTAAATACAGTAGATCTCGTATAGAGATAGTTCTAGAAAACAGGGATATATACTATTGTAATCTTAACCGAATTCAGCTAAATAAAGAAAAATGACAAATGAAATTGTCATTTTCTTTATACGTTACAATATCCTGAAATCGAAAAGATTCAAACTATAGTGATAAACCAAAAATGATGAAGAAACTAGTAGATTGGTGACACCTAGAGGACGATATATCCACAATTTAAAACAGCTTCATCTGGTTCCTTCACAATTCTTCGGAGATAGTCCTAAAAACATGTGATCATCAAAATCCAGGAAAGGCGCATCTAGAAAACCAACCAAATCATCTGCAATATCAAAACAATAAGGATTAGCACAAAACGCGAGGGTAATTATCCGAAATACATAACTAAGTAATTAACTAAAAATAATACCTGGAAAATAAAAATAACCTCATATCATTTGATGCTTCTATTTACATACTTCAAAACCTAAAATTATTTTCTAGACATCTGTACAAAACGTGAGTATCCCAAAATGCTATGGTCTAACAGGGGTATTGTAAACCTGTATGTTCACACCAGTGGTTGGTATTTGAGAAAATGGAGCCTGCGAGGGACCTTTTAGCTGCATCAAGACATCCTGAGTGTTCAACTCACGAACTCTTTCTTTATTTTTATGATTCTTATCTTGAAGTTTCAGAACTCTCCGGATTAACTTGTTCTTGTGTCGTTTCAAACGCAGGATGGATTTGTCAGCTAAATCAGAGTTCTCCTGCAGCCTCGTATTCTCGGCATTCACAGAATCATTAAGTGCCACTAATTCCTTTATTTCTATCTCCATGTGACATATCTTATCAAGCAAGCAATTGAAGAATAGTGGGTGGACTGCTTCACTAATTCGGTATGAACCAGCTGGGTCCCCATCAACAGATGTACCCTTGATTTGAGGATCTGGTACAGAATCCATCTTGGGATCCTTATCAGGAACATGAGGGCTATGTTCTACCGGGTGAGTCACAAGCTTGGGATCCAAGTTAGGACAATCATGAGAGACGGGTTGATGCTCCTCCTCATCCAATACAATCGTTTCAATGTCTTTACTATCCTTCACAAAGGGCTTAACAACATTAGCTTTAGCCACCATACTCCTAGTTAATATGCCCGTAACCCTAACACTTGATGTCTTACTCATCTGTTCGCAGGGTTGATCATTGTAGAAGGAGCAAGTCGACATAAGTCAACTTGAATGAAGACCGACTTAGTGAGTCGACTAAGTCGATGGATCGACTAGTCAATCAGCCGACTACGTCGGTCGGCCGACTAAACTAGTTAATTAAGTCGGCTAACTAACAGTCATGTCGGTTCACCGAACCGACAGGTAGTTATTTTGTAACCATTTGTAACTTGTATATATTAGGCTGTTGAGCCACACAAGAACTTAGTTCAGTTCTGTGCTTTGTATGAACTCATTGTAATAAAGTATTCTGTTCTTGTCTCTTTATATGTTTTAGTATGTATTATTGGTAACTTTATGTGATCTGTGAGATTACAACATTGGTTCCGTTGCCGGTAGTACATGTCTAGAATATATGCTCACCTATGATACCAGAGCAGGAGATCAAGGACTGGTGGGAGCGTAAAATTTCCAATTACTTACAAAATTACGCACGTAGGAACAGACTAACAGTTGCAGAAGCCAAAGCCAGATTTTTCACCGAGACACACGAGAAGTTTGTTGAATCCGTGCCACAACTACTGAAGCAACTCCTGGATGAAAAAGACCGACGCAACTAAAGAAGAACAGTTGCTAGAGAAACTTATTCGCGGGGGTAGAACAAATATGTCGGAGTGGTGTGAGAAGATCGCCGACGACTTCTGTGAGGAGCAAGCACTAGAAGACCGAACATCAGTGGAAACTATAAAAGCTAAATTCTACACAGATTTCACCGACCAATTTCTGTGCTCCTTACTGACCCTGCTGTTCAAGTTCTTGATAGAGAAAGGAGCAGGCCATATCGTCGAACCTCGACCACCATTGTATGAACCGCCATCAAACACTAACTGGGCGGAGAAGCAAAAGAAGTGGGAGAAATTCATCGCTGAAAGGGAGTGGGAATACTTCCTGAACAAATAGACAGCATTATCCGAGCTTTCTAAAAAGCGTCGGGAAGGCTATGGGGGGGTAGCTGGTCGTGTGTCGAAGAGGGAGCATAGTGGATACTAGTCGACCAGATTTAAGCCAGTAATGAAAAGTCGACCGAAAAGGACCCGAAGGAATAGTATTGTATGAAAGTATGTCGGACATTAAGAGAATTGAGAGGGATGAAACACAGCAGAGAAGGGAAGCCAGATGAGAACACGCCGAAGAGCTGCGCAGAGAAAAAAACCCTAGGGAGACCGACCGAGATGAGAATCCGCCAGAGTCGGGTCATGACCGACAAGAAGGAGGCGTAGATGAAGAGACGGCCCCTAAGGAAGAGGAAGTGTGGATAGAGCAGCAAGAAGCTCTCCAAATAACGGCTCCCGATCAAGTAACCCTGTCCCCAGCCAATCCACATACTGTAATACAGACTATTATTGACGACGACCTCCAACTGAGAGCTAGTGACATCACTATCTGGAGTCGACTAGGTGATGAACCCTACCTGGGACGACACCTTGTCATATGCCGACCGGTCGAAGGGAACTGGGTGACCTTTCAAATGGCACCTTCCTTTCGGAGTATCCACTTTCTCCTACCGACACACGAAGGAGCACCCCCCCTTCCACATATAACTTTAGAAGATACCGAAGAGTCAGACCAAAGCACGCAGAGTGACAGTGGGCCATTGAGAAGATAAATTATCAACAATCCGCTGTACGACGAGAAATAATCGACCATCGACGAAAGCATAAGTTTCGTCGACCAAAACCCCATCTGCAACCCCATAGGTTCGACTGTATCAACAACCCCACCTCTGCCGTTGTCGGATAGCAGTGACAGTGACTCAGACATGGTTCACGGAACTGCCCACATTCCTCTATACGAAGGGGATGAAGATCCCAGATGACATTGGTTCGTCTGCGAGTCCATCTGGGATGCAAACCAGGTGACTGATGAAGAACAACAGATGGCCCAGTTCGCAGGGGCCCTACGCAAATGCGCCTTGACATGGTTCATGAAATTCACAGAAAGGACCCCCAAGGCAACCAAAGCTGAGATAAAGGCACAATTCTTGTCCTTTTTCAAAACCCCAGACGCTAAGCATCTGGCAGCCAAAAAGCTGAAAACAACCCAATAGAAGCCAGGAGAAATTGTCCGCGATTATGACAAACGCTGGAAGGACCTGTTGAGTCAATTAGATTATGTTATTGATGAACAATTGCTAATTCAATGGTTTCTTGCAAGCTTATCACAAAAAATTCGTCGACATATCAGTTTGGAAACTTTCAAGACATATGAAGATGCCCTGAGTAAAGCTCTGCAGGTCGAGATGGACGAAGACATCCCTGCATATCCAACAGACCACCGCCTGGAGGAACAGCTAGAAAATGTACAGAAGTATTTAAAAGAGTTGACCCTGAAGAATCAAGAAATCTGGTGTACAAACTGTTCGACGGCTGGTCATTCAAAAGATACTTGTCGACAGCAGTACAGCCAACAAGATGTCTGTTTTGTGCAGACTAATACATTTTGCGACATCTGTCAGGAGCGTGGAGACCATTCTACAGCCGACTGTCCATACAACATGAAGAATGGAAAGGCTTCCTGGTGTGCCATCTGTGAGACAAAAAGCCACAACACAGCCGACTGTCAACTGAACCTGAAAAATAGACAGAACTACCAGGCCGTTTACCAAACGAATGCAGTAGCACAGACTAATGAGTAGAGCAATTCAAACAATCAGAATGGGCAACAAGCTAACGGCTGACGATATGAACGTCGGTATGAAAATCGACGACAAGGGTTTGGAAGAGGTCGATTCGTTGGGAATCGAGACATACGCACTCGTCGACCCAGCCAGTGCTTCATTTGCTATAAAGAGGGGCACAAATGCGCAGAATGTCCGTACAAGGACAGAACTGACCTGAAATTCTGTACGCATTGTGGAGTAGGCGATCACTCCTTGGAGGATTGTCCTACTATGTTGGAAAAAATAAATAAGAAAAAGAATGTTAATGTCTTGTCTTGTGTACAAAATAATGATGTAGTACATACTAAAAATCTGCATATTGTCACTCGTCAAGGCACAAAAACAAGGCCTGATAACCCACAAGTTACCAGGATCAAAGACACCAATGATTATCCAAACCCTATAACACAAAAACACACCTATCAAGAGGCATCACACATATTTCAAAACCTTGCACAACAAGAAGACATTATTCAGAGTCGACTTGGCACGACATAGTAGTTAACCCATCTCATTCAAACAGATGAGTCGGTAGCCCACTTCATTGATTTATTACATTAAATCAAAAATACTAACCCTGAAAAACAAACTAAGAAAATTTGCAACCTTGTA
>LPNX010163186.1:71235-148827 GCA_001517045.1 Pseudotsuga menziesii | reverse complement strand
GTTGATGCACAGTGAGGACTACTCCGCAGTAGCAGAGACCCAGGACGTTGATGCAGTTCTCTTTGTTTTCTTCGGGACGAAGAAACATTTTGTTTGTGGGGGAGTGTAGAGGGGGCTAAGTACCTCCTAAATGTCATCATGTAATTATAGTTTAAAAGATAAATAAATATTAACAAATAGGTAGTTGGAGCGGGTACAACCGCTCCAACCTACCTCATAATGTATAAATAATTAACAAAGATAACGCAAAGATGGATTTGGACGTCCTTTCCCATATTTCTTTGTCTTTGATTGCTGTGTATGAACTTAATGCATGCTTGAATGTGATGTTGAAACCCTAGACTTCAACAAACCTAAATCAAAAAGACAAAAATGATGTCGACCCTCTAGTCGACCTGGAAATCGAAGGTTTCCATGTCCGACAAGTGGTACTTGATTTTGGGTCTCAGGTAAATATTATGACCCAGGACACATGGGAAAAGATGGGAAGACCTTGACTCTATGAGTCAGGTATTTATCTCAAACTAGCCGACCAAGGTCTCATTGAACCCATTGGGGTTTGGAAAAATGTAGACACGACCATCAAAGGGATATCAACCAAGGTTGATTTCGAAATTATTGACCCAAAGGAAGGATCTAGCTCCTTCCCAGCCCTGGTAGGTCGACCTTGGGGTCGAAAGATGAAAGCTTATATCTCTTTAGACAAAGAACGTATTAAGCTCAAAGGAAATGGCCAAAAGGTCATAGTACCTATCAATCCATCCCAAGGACAACCTTGGATTGATCCGATTGATGAGGAAGTCGATATCCGACAACTTTATCAGATCCAGAACAATACCGACTATACTGAACGAAACGCCCAAGGGGAGCTTTACTTAGGTAACCCCGACTCAGTTGGCTATAATTCAGACGCTAAACTCTATGACTGGGAGATAGAAAATTACGAAACGCAAGCAAGAGGGTGCTGAACTATTCAAACAGTACAGAAAAAACCCACCCGACAGTGCTTCATCGTATCGATTATCCCTAAATTTTTTGAAAAGAAACAAAGAGAATGCCCTACCTTACAACCCATGAACTTCAACAATACTCAACTACCCCGGTATAAGGAGAGGGAATCCCCAGTCATGCATGTCGAACAAGTCTCTAAAAATATTGGAGAACATGGTCGACTGCAAAGCTTAGTGGAAACATTTACAGGTCAAGCAGCTAGATGGTGGGATACCCATCAATCAAAACTACAGACCTGGACCATTGCTTCAACCTTCTTTGTTGAACAGTTTGGAGGAAAAAAATTAACACAGGAAGCCCAAATCCCTATCTTCACTCAAGGCCAAAACCTAGAAGACCACATTAGGACTTGTGAAAAGGAGTGGCGAAGACTTGGTTACAAAGACAAGAGAGCCTGGCCCCATTTATTTCCTTCAACCTTAGACGACTTACCTACCAAATGGTATAAAATGGAAGAAGATAGGGGAGAAACCTTCTTTTGGCACGAATTAAGAGAAAACTTTATCAAAGACTTCCAGTTTACACCTCAAAACGAAAAATTGGCTGTGATAGCATAGCACATCAAACAATTTCTCCAGCCGACCGTCAATCAACCCTCCCAGACCGACCGACAGGTCAAGGATTGCCATTCTCTACAAACTACACCCAGACCACAGTCCAACCAATTGCACTTAGAAAATGAACACACCATCGGCAAAAGCTTCAGATGGAACCCTGAACATAGTGAAACTAACAAACCTATATATTTCATCTTGAAAGTCAAGAGCACAGATAAACCCAACATTGACAGAATGACTGCAGCCGACTTTCCTACTACGTTCTCACAGTTCACAGAGGGAAGTCGGCCGATCAATGAAGCTAAAGCACCAGAGTGGCTGGATGCAAAAGTGAAAACCAAGGAGGTCGACATTTCAAATGACGACCGTCCAAAGTTAGCTAAGATTGGAGACTATTGGAATGAACACCAAACCTATGAAATCATAAGCTTACTTAGAGAATTCCAAGATGTCTTTGCCAAGGATTACAAAGACTTAAAAGGACTAGTACAGGAAATGGGAGAGATGAAAATAGATACAAAACCTGATGTATGACCTGTTAAGAAACGACCTTATAAATTAGCTCATAAGTATAAGGAGATAGTTAAGAAGGAAATAGACAACATGTTAGAAGCAGGGATCATCTACCCCATCGACCAGTCGAAATGGGCAAGTCCCATGGTCATACAGCCTAAGAAACATGACCCGACCAGATTAAGAATTTGTGGCGACTTTAGAGAGCTTAACAAAGTCACCCTAACTGATCCATTCCCAACACCGTATGCTGATGAAATCTTGAATGAAGTGGCAGGACATGAATGCTACTCATTTATAGATGGATTTTCAGGATATAACCAAGTACCTATAGCAAAGGAAGACCAGAAGAAAACTAAATTCATCTGTGAATTTGACTCTTTTGCTTATAGGGTTATGCCTTTTGGATTAAAGAATGCACCTGCAGTCTTTTCCAGAATTGTTGTAAAAACTTTCCAGGAATACATCTATAAAACCATGGCAGTCTACTTCGACGACTAGACTATCTACTCCACCCTAAAGGACCACTGCACATGGCTCCGACTTATGCTAGAGAGATGTCGACAGATCCAACTCTCCTTAAACATTAAGAAGTGTATCTTTATGACCCCCATAGAGATACTACTAGGACATGTTGTTTGCAAAGATGGTATTAAGGTTGATTTTGCCAAAATTAAAATCATCCTCGACTTGAAGCCTCCAATAAACCCTAAACAAGTTTGGGTGTTATTGGGACATACAGGGTATTATAGGAAGTTTATCAGACATTACTCAGACATGACCTACCCTCTGGAAGAACTGCTAAATGAAGATCAAGAATTTAGGTGGACAGAGGAATGCCAAATATCCTTCGACAAACTGAAGAGAAAACTGGTCGAAGCCCCCATACTTAAATTTCCCAATTGGTCGACCAAGTTTCATGTGCATATTGATGCATCCGGCATAGCAATTGGTGCAATCTTGACTCAACCAGGAGACGATGGAATGGATTACCCCATAGTTTACAGCAGTCGAAAACTCAATAAGGCTGAAAAGAACTATTCGACCACCGAGAGGGAAGCCCTAGGTATGGTCTTTGCCCTTCAAAAGTATCGACATTACCTATTAGCCAACCCTTTCATATTTTACACCGACCATCAAGCGTTGAAATACCTTGTTAATAAACCTCTTCATCATGGAATAATTTGTCAATGGCTACTTCTTTTTCAAGAGTTTGAGTTTGAAGTAGTAGTCCGACCAGGAAAGCTCAATGTCGGGCCCGACCACCTATCCCGTATCGACACAGGAGAGGAACCGACCGGATTTGATGACGACTTGCCAGACACACACCTATTTTGTATAGAAGCGGTACCAAAAGAACTGGAGGAGATTGCTCAGTTCTTGGAAACAGGTCAGGCACCAGAAGGCCTGAACACTAAAAAGAAGCAAATCCTAGCTATGAAGGCTGCCCCTTACAGCCTCATCAATGGATTTCTATATAAAATTGGGTTAGACGATGTCCTTAGAAGATGTGTACTCGACCATGAACGAGACCAAATCATGCACGAAGCACATTATGGCCCTGCAGGAGGACACTTTCAAGCCGACACAACTGCCAAGAAAATTCAACAGTCTGGCTTATGGTGGCTGACACTTCATAGAGATTGTAAAAATTTTGTTAGTCGATGTGACAGATGTCAACGACTTGGTTGACCATTGCCAAGCATAGAAATGCCCCTGATCTCTGTAAACCCTAGTCTCACATTCAAAATTTGGGCTATAGACTTCATAGGACCATTTCCTGTCCCAGCCCGACGATCAGGTGCAAGATATATTATCACTGCAGTGGAATATGTTACTAAATGGGCAGAAGCTGAACCTGTCGAAACATGTTCAAGTGAGGTAGCTGCTAAATTCATCTATGAAAACATTATTACTCGATTTGGATGTCCACTCACATTGATCAGTGACCATGGATCACACTTCATTAACAAAACCATCAAAAACTTAACCGACCAGTTTCACATCAACCACAGACGAAGTACATCATACCATCCTCAGTCGAATGGTGCGATTGAAGATTTTAATAAAACAATGACCAAAGGATTGACTAAAATATGCAATACCGACAAATATGACTGGGACGAGAAAATCCCTGCAGTCTTATGGGCATACAAGACTGCGTATAAACGGTCGACCGACCAAACTCCCTTTCGACTGGTATATGGACAAGAAGCAATCGTCCCCCTACACTTCCGATAGCAGGCACCTATTGTCGCTCAACTACTTCATATCGATGTCGAGCATGCAAGAAAGGATTGACTGTTCCAACTCAGTAAACTGGAAGAACATAGAGTTATGGCTATTCAACACCAGGAAATTCACAAACAACAACAGAAATCCTGGCACAACCGTAACATCAAGAACAAAAACTTGTCATCCGGTGACCTTGCCTTACTCTATAACAGTCGAGTCAAAGGAAAACCAAAGAAACTGCACACAGAATGGATGGGACCCTATGTTGTCGAAGAAATCCACCCCAATGGTTCAGTCCGACTAAAAACATTACAGGGCCTAGTATTTCGGAAGCTCGTCAATGGAGCCTGACTTAAACGGTACAGAAACTGATTCAAAAAAAATAAAAAATAAAAAATAATAATAATAATAACGACCGTAACTGTCAATCAAAACCTATAAAAAGTTAGAAAAATTCCAAAAACAAAACAATACATTTAAAAACCACCCAGCATGACAGCAACTCAAACCTTCGACCACTGACATCATTTTCATCGACCATCCTCATCAACCAGTCATGCCGACCATTTTCATCACCGACACTGACCGTCGATCTCGAGAGTCCCATCACCCATTAATGGCCTCGAGCGCCGAACCAGATTCACCAAATCACACTCGAGTATTGTAGTTGGACTATCAAGTCCGCCATTAATACAACCAGTTCGACACTCCACCATATCCACACCTATAAATAATGGACCGTCAAAGATTCATTCACCACACCCCTTACACACAGAGCACTCACATCCTCCGTCGACCAGCACCCACGAACCCTATTCAAATTCTGACCAATCCGAAGTCATGGCACCCAAACTCACCCGAGCCTCCACGAAGGCCAAGGAGTTGCAGGCAGAGGACACACCCTTGGTCTAAAGAGTGAAGAATATCAAAGCTGCCAAAGTCCAGGAGGGTCCATTTCAGAAACTCTGGGCTGAAATCTAAGACTGGGCATATGAAGGAAGTAAAATGACCCAGGCCGCTGAGAAAGTCCGGAACAACAGCATTCTCCAGTACCCTAACGCACCATTGATGGCCAGCTTCGGCGGGACGAAGGAAGCCGCTGTTAAATTTATTATCAGTCATTACCACAACGGCCGATTCTATTTTGACCAACCGATTGACATCACCGGGGATGTTATTTCGGTGCTTACGGGTCTGTCGAACAAAGGTGACCCTGTCCCAATTGGGATCAAGGAGGGACTCGTCCAAGAACTTACAGGCACACCGACTGGAAAAAACTCTAAAGGGTTAATGATAGGACAGATTGCAACCCGGACACCACAGATTGTGGCTAAGATCATCACAATCACCCTTACCTTGGCTGGTCGAAGCAGCGACCTTAAATTATAGATGTTGGAGGCGGTTGAAACAATCGCCACCAATGGGAAAGTCTACCGATGGGGAGACTATGTCGCCGACATGGTCAAAACCATCTGTGAACACTGCCAGGAGACGGGAGGTATTATCAAATTCCCCTCCCTGATTCTCTGGATAGTCATGTATCACTTCTGTCCGGAAGGCAGTCCAGTCTTCTGGGAGCCGACTAGATTTGAAATGCATCGTTTCAAACCTTTCTCACAAAAAGGCACCCTACATGAGCTAGCACAGGGGAAAGTTTTCTTGGAGACTTGGTTCCAACAGTTAAAGGTTCGTACGACGAGGTGGAGGGTGCCCCAAAACATCCGACAAAACCTCCCTGCTGACTCACATATCTAGTTAGCACTTGACCATACATCAGTATGGTACATGCGAGGTCAAGACCCCAAAGCAAAAGAACTTGACTACTACCCGACAGTTGAACAAATTTTCAGAGAATTGACCCGACGGGAAGGAGCAAAGGTACCAATTCCGGAGGCTTCCAAAAAGGTCGACTTCTCTACCATCGAACCGCTAACAGACCAGGAGAAGGAGGAGGACTACGAGCTTAATCTGTATATCAGTACATTCGTGTCGGAGGATGCCCTGACCGTGACCACTAGTCAGGTGCATATTACTGTCAAACCTCTGACTGCATAGGTCGTTGAACCCCAGCCAACAGTGTCAGACAACTCCTCCAGCTCCTGCAATCGTCAAACCCACCCTAGAACCAACAGGTGAAGTCGAAGAGGACGACCTTGAGTATGCCCTATCAAAGAGCAACATCAAGAAGCTTACTAAGGAGATAGCGGTTGCCAGGAAGAGACTCAAGACACAAAAACAACAAACAGGCAGGGGCAAGCGCAAACTTATTCTTGACTCGTCTGACAATGACGAAGAACTTGCAGCCACGGCTGTCGACATTGTCGAAGATGCTCATGCCAATAAAGTGTTGATTGAAACCCAGTTTCAACGATATATTGAGGCAGGCACCCCAGAATCTAGGCCCAAGAAAGCTAAAACACAACAGACGCCTGAAAACGTCGTCGACCTTGTGTCGACCCCCCCTCCTCCATCCCTAATGCGTGTGGTCAAAGAACAAGCACTGGCAGAACAGTTGGGCGACCCCATGGAAGACTATCAAAGAGCAATTCCAGAGGCACTAAGAGCCAGGGCCGACAAAGACGCTGAGCTTAGAGACTTCTTCGCGACACTGCCTACACTGTTCCAGTCGGCACAGACAATACGGATGACAACTCCTCTTAAAGCAAACAAACAAATCTACGCCCAAGAAACAATGACATTCACTAGTATCGACGACGGAGGCGACGTGATTGGATCAATCCACTCTGTCACAGATAAAATCGTCGCTGAAGCCCAGAACGACCCACCCACGTCACCATCAGAAGCAGGTATCTCTTCCGACCAAAGCCCACCAAACAGTCCCGTCACCCTTCTGTCCCCCACTCCGTCTCCACCTCCACCACCATCATCTCCACCACCTCCGCCACCCCCTGACTCACAGCCAAACCCACCATCAGCCTCACAACCGGAAGAAGTCATACCAACTCCTCTAGCAGAAAAACCACTGTCCCCCATAACCCCTCCTCAAAAAGAAACTCCCCCGACTTCTCTCCCACCTCCCCAAGCAGAGCAACCCTCGACCTCCATTCCACCAACTATACATCCCACTTCAACTACTGCAGGTACCCAAGAGCCACAGACAGACACTCAGAATAAAAAGAAAGACCATCATAGACCATCTGGCCTGAAGATTACCTTAAAAGATGCAAGTTCACTAACCGACTCAGAGGTCGGCCAACTGCTCAAAACCTTGGCCAAAGAGTCAAAGAAGAGGACGGTCACCAAAGTAAAGAGCTCAAAGACAAAGAGGCAGAACAAGTCGAGTTTCTTGGCAAATGCAGGTCTCTTACACAATCTATCGTTCTAGGCCCGGTTGAAGACGCTACAGATCGACCTCTGGAAAGGGCATACCAGATTTTTGAAGGCATGGTGTCGACCATACAAACCCATCTCCAAGAGACTAAAGCAGAACAAAAGGAAGAGACCGCCCGACTCCTCTTGAACCAGCACACTGCATTTTCAAAGGCTTACAAAGTATTACAAGACCATATGGAGGAATCCATTGTTACTGAGGAAGTGCTGAGAGACTGGCCTACTCATTGTGGGCAAGTCTATCATCAGACCAGGCAGACAAGGCAAGGTATTCAGGCCTTGGAGGGACGTAAGTCGACGGAGGCAGAAATGAGGCAGACTATTGACGAGCAGATTGTCATGGAGAATAGCAAACTGCAGAAACTAGAACGAGAAGCTCATCAGTGGGTTCAGCAAGCCCTTCCAAACTTAGAGAAGGTTGACAATATCTTCCCGTAGATGAAAAGACTCCTTGATGCTGTAGAAGGACAGAACCAAATGTTGGGTCCCAACATGGAGCACATTGCAGAAATGCCCATGGCAGAAAATATGTCAGTATTGTCGAGTCTAACTACTCTAACGATCGAAATTCAGAAATCCTTGTAGACATGGATAGACTTCCAGCATCAGCTTGCCGTCACTGCACCAGCAATAGTCGAAGTTTGCGTCCAGAGAAGACCAATTGTCCGTCTGCACAGTCCACCTCAGTAGCAGCTTTGCAGGGTCCGACTAACACTAACAATTTTTGTACCTCCCTGTTTCTTCGGGACGAAGAAATGTTTTGTTCGTGGGGGAGATGTAGAAGGAGCAAGTCGACATAAGTCGACTTGAACGAAGACCGACTTAGTCAGTCGACTAAGTCGATGGACCGACTAGTCGATCAGCCGACTACGTCGGTCGGCCGACTAAACTAATTAATTAAGTCGGCTAACTAACAGTCATGTCGGTTCACCGAACTGACAGGTAGTTATTTTGTAACTGTTTGTAACTTGTATATATTAGGCTGTTGAGCCACACAAGAACTCAGTTCAGTTATGTGCTTTGTATGAACTCATTGTAATAAAGTATTATGTTCTATCCTATCTGTTCTTGTCTCTTGTCTCTATATATTTATATGTTTTAGTATGTATTATTGGTAACTTTATGTGATCTGTGAGATTACAACAATCACCACGGTTCAGGGTTACCGGGGAAAGGTTTATGGATTCCCTTCTTCGTTTAGGACGCACGGGAGAGTCGGGACTTTGCATAGGAGCGGGAGCACAGTTCTTCTGGATGGTAGGGTTTACATGAGCGTTAGGGTTTGGCAGAGGGTTATGTGCAGGTCAAGTTGGGATTTCACAAGGCTGCTGATGTCTAGAACACTCCTCTGCGCAATCGAATTGGCAATGGAAAAACTCCATGAAACCATTTTGCTCAAGAAAATGGTCCCAGGACTGATTCCGTTTGGACAGCTCCACTTCCACTAGCATTCTAATGAGACCATGGTGGAAAAGACTCCGACCAATATTTTTAGGCCCTTTCTTGATGGCCTAAGACATTTTAGTCATACTTTGGACTAATTAATGCGGTAAATTGATAGGCTAACCAAGAAATACAGACATTAACCTAAGATGATAAACATACGCAGAAGAAAGACGACCCTCACAAGTAACATACCTATGAATGACCTCCAACACAGGTCTCCATTCCCTTTTAAAATACTTGCGCGACACACCAGCCCTGAAAGACACTTCCCGGTCGGGGTCTTTTAGCATTTTCCTCCACTCGGTGGACTTCATTTGTTTAGACTTAAACCAGTACTCACTTGCTACAGATAGGTCCATGGCCAAGGCAACTGTGTGCTCATCAACTATGAACTAAAGGTCAGCCACCTTGGCTCTGCCATCAACCATCAAGAGAGCAAACAACATAGCAACTTCAGGGTTTGAGTCTGTGAATTTGCGGAAAAAGGGAAGCCACCCGACTGCCTCTACTTTGGCTAGGAGTTCTGGATCCTCATCGAGAAGTTTCGTATTACCAGGTTCAACCCTGACAACTGGGGCCATGGCTGTGAGTGTGAATGTACACAGTTGTGCACAGAGGAGATACAATGGACTACAGTAACCCAGAACCCTGGAGAGAGACCATTTGGGACACAAGCCGAACAAAAAGCATAGATGATGAAATCTGACTTCTTCATAAATGAAATACGACATGGATAAACTCACACAGAAGCCCTGTAAAATCAGCATGGGAGAAAAAGAATGATTATACGGAGAGGTGTTCAAAATAATGACTAAAGATGGTGAAGACTCTAGAACAACCTTGCTTAGTCATGATTTAATCGGCTTGATCGAAATACAACCACAAATCAAATAGAGTACAGGTGTTCAATGGGCAGGAAGACACGATGCTAGGCTCGTACTGAAATTAAATATCATTAAAAGAGTTTTGTACATGTGTAATGATGACATATCAGCCCTCCATCAAGTGGACCAGATTTGGAAATGGCGACGCGAATTGAACTAACCGTAAGCAATGAACCTTGGGCGTCAAACCACAGACCTTGCCATATAATAGTTCCAACCTTTGAAAATGGTGAATATGCTACGTGAAACACATATAAAATGACCTATTATATCAACCCCAACCATTAAATGGTGAATATAAGCCACATACGACGAACACTATGAAGGTCAAGATTAAATGCTTATGGTTGGATTGTGCATAGTTCGAAGATCGGAGGATGAACCTTATGGATAAATATTTTCATGACTTTGATAAGGCACCCCAACACAAAATATTTGGCCTTCCATATTCTATGACCTTGTTAAATTTTCCATTAAAACACAAATAAAACATACCAAATAGTGAACGTTCAAGTAAGGCTTATGGTGAGGTTATGGTGAAAGGAATTTCAACCCAAGCGCTTATTCCCTAATTTGAGACACAAATCCATTAAAAAAAATGATTTTAATAAAGTAATTTTTCCAAATAACAATAGTTTCCAAGGTTCGAAAAACATTAGAATTTCACCATTTCAGTAGCTCCTGATTCCGTAACTTGAAATGAGAATTTCAAAGATTTCATCAAGCAAAATTTTATTTTGCTTAATGAAATTTGTTTTTTTTAAGGCTGTTGGGTAGGAACACAACACTATTATACTCCCTTCATCTATGTTTTCAAATTATATATTCTCATCAACCCCCTACCGCATTACGACCCGTATTCTTTGTTTTATCACATATCATTCCCCTCTATTCAATTCCCCCCTCCTTCCACCTCTATCCTCCAACATTCATATTCCTCCTCTAATCCTCCATATCCACATTTCCATTCACCAATCGTCTCTTTCATCAAACCATCACACGCTTCCTTCCCTCCACCTTATCCCCCTTTGTCACTCAAGTCGTGTGTACTACTTCTAACCCTATAAATTTCCAACACCTCTTCTGCTCCTAATAGTGCTCTCAATCCCCACTCCCCTTCACCATTGTATCCCATCATGTTTCCATTCCATTCATCTTTGTCCATTTGAACTTACAACATCCTTCTAGGTCCTTAAGCCTTCCCCACCCCCTCTCAACTATTAACCATAATCACTCAAACTTACCACATCCTCGTAGGCCCTTGACCCTTTTCCAACCCGTCTCAACTATTAACCATCCCCACTTGAACCTCCAACATCCTCTTATGACCTTGACCCTTCCCCACCCCCTCTCAACTATTAACCATCCCCACTTGAATTTCCAACATCTTCCCAGGTCCTTGACCATTCCCCACCTAAAATTCCAACATCCTCTTAGTCCATTGACCCTTCCACACCCCCTCTCAACTATTAATCATACATTTGATGTCTTGCATATAGTGCTATTTTTTTTCTCTACATAATGTGCATACATTATAGAACTACATAATGCGTGCATGTTTTGAAGTTCTATAACATGCACACATTTTGTAGTTCTATAACCCGCACACGTTTTCCAATTCTATAAGGGTGACAAATGTAATTTGAATTCAAACATAACACGCTCTCATTTTGTAGTTCCTAACCATGTCAATTCACTTGCTCACATGTCACCAATAGTCTTATGTGTATGGTTTAGAGTTTTCTTCGACAATACCAAGCTTGTGCTATGGTATATGATAAACCATAACTAATTGGGCATTTCTTCAAGTATCTAAAGAAGTCGTTGTTTATGCACTCGTTACAGTATGCCACACACAATTATTTTTTACGAAATCTTAAACATAAATGGCATTTTTTCTACAGATTCTAAATATGTAATTTTTATTTTAAAATATTATAGTTTCTTTTTTTTTCAATTTCTATTGTGTCCTAACTCCTTAACTCAAAAATCATGTTGTTAGTGTTTTTTCCATAAAATTTCCAATTCTTAATCATTTAAAAAAAATATTTTGGTGCACTAGAATATGCTGACCTCTACATTCTAGAAAAACCCCCATTTCATGAATATTTCATTAAGACCTTCAAAGGATGCATCTACAAAATACCACCAAAAGACATACCATTTTCGAGGAATGATCACCTAGATAATTATAAAATAAAAAATATTACTAATTTTATTTTCAAAAAATAGCGATGCACTAGTGCTATATGTTCTCTACGTGCTTGCAATTTTTTGTATCCCGAAACCATCATTTAGGGCCTCAAAGGCTCCATCCACAAAAACATATACCTTATCATTTGCCTAAAAATAAAAAGTGACTGTTAGAAAAAATGAAACTTGACATGGTTATTAAAAAAATTGATACATAAAACTTATATATTCAAAAACATGATTCAATGTCCTTAATTTCAAATTTTTTACTCAAAGCAAGATTTTTTGTGTAAGTATCTCAAAAACTCCAATTAAGTTGAGGGATGCCTGATTTTTCAGTTTTCTATTGCATCTAGCATGCCAAAAGTTACCCTCATTAGCTTGCACTCACCCAATATAAAGTAAGACTTGCGGGTAATATGAATTCATGATTCTAATAGACGAAATCCTATGAGGTGGAACTCAAGTTACAGAGGTGTAATTTTGAGTAATATCAAGTCATGATTCTCATGTGGTCACCTAGTGTTAATGGTACCCTTAGGGTGGGCATCTAGTCATAGAGGTAAAAGGATTTTCCTATTGAAGCATCAAATTTTATGTGATATATTACTAACCATGATTATTCGAGATGGATAAGTTATTAAGTATCCTCTAGAGACCGATCACCTCTAGATTGAATTACTTTAGCATATGACTATATCATCTGAGAGTAATATAATATGGTCATAGCATGTGACAATTATTCTAAGTATAATATGATATGATATATAATTAATGTTAACACATAGACCATGTGGTAAATATAAAGAGATACAGAGAAAGACAATTCAAATTTCCTAAGGAATGACTAAGGGAACTCGAATTGTAAGCTTCAATTAAAGTTACAATGTGTCCTTCAATTAATTAAAGAAACTCACAGTGGTCCATGCAAACTAAATCAATCAACATGATTCTGTTAAGAATAGTTAACTAAGTGTTAAAGAAATATGGAATAGTTAACTAAATTGTTTACACTTTAGTTAAGCTAAAAGACGACACTTATATTATAAAAGTGTTTGCATGTCAGCACTTGAGTTAGAGAACTATGACACTTATATTAGCCTGTTAACTAAGTGTTCATACATTTACTTTGATATTAAGTTCACTCCAATGTTAGTTAACTATCAGTTAATGTCCATTATGAAAAGTATGGCACATATGCTATGCATGATGATGAATCTAATGAACTGACATAGCACCTTTGAAGGAAATGCACAGTTTTTTTGGGTGTGCACACTAAAGGCATGTAACCATTCACTATTCTCTACATGGAAATGATTTTTAGCTTGTTATTAATGTGCTAGGAACATGTCCACTTCAACACAGTTGAGCAATATTCTCTATTACCTAGTATTCTCTTGTATATAGGACCTAGGGTGCGTTAGACAATCTACTATTTTGTAAAATCCATTCTCTACGATATATCTATTATACTTTAAATAATTTCTAGGTTTTTCATCCTTGTTATTTTAAGGGTTTTCCCAGGGTACATATTGTGTTGTGGATGAACAATTTGTGTGATTGAATGTTTCAGTGATCCATGTTTCCAATAATTCATTGATAAACATTTTAAAGTTCAAATATCTTCATATTTTCTCAAACATCAACAAAAAAAAACATTAATTTTAATTTGACGAGGTTATGCCATGTTTGAGGTTGAGGCTGTTAATTATTGTGTAACATTATCTTATGTTATGGTGTAACTCTGGTTTTCTTTATCAATGCTTAATTATAGTTTAATTATGTTAGATTGGAACCTTTGCAAGGGTCATGTTGGATTGAAATGATCATTAAATGTTGATTTTGATTGTGATGTTCACATTGATGTTTATGAAACAACAATGTTAATATTAATATTAACATTAACATTAATTTGATAAGGTTATGATATGTTTGAGGTTGATGTTAATTATTGTATAAGGTTATGTTATGTTATGGTGTAATTTTGTTTTCATTAGTCAATCCTTTATTATGGTTTTAATATATCACATTCGAACCTTACCAAGGGTCATGTTGGATTGCAATGATTGTTATATACGTAATGTCATATTCTGACATTGACATTAATGATTACAAAATATTAATGTTAACATTAACATTAATTTGATAAGGTTATGTTATGTTTTGAGGTTGATCTTAATTAATGTGTAATGACATGTTGTTCTATGGTGTAATTCTAGTTTCTTTAATTAATGCTCAATTATGGTTTAATTCTAGTTTAATTATGTCACGTTGGAACCTTATCGATGGTTATGTTGGATTTCAATGATTATTATATGTTATGTCAGATTGAAATGAATCTGTTATATGTTTCTTAACATTAATATTAATAAACATTGATTTTTCCTAACATCAATGTTAATGTTTCCTATAAATTTTTCATTTTTGAAGACGACGAACTTAAATTAAAATTGCAATATTAAGAAGACTGATAACATGTCACATTGAAATGTTAATGAAGGTTGGAATATGTTAAATTGATACATTAATCGATTGTTATATTCCATATAAAGGGTTATACTTCATTTCAAAAATCTAGGTTACGTTGGTGCCAATGGTCCCCAATGGATATGTGGCATTATGATATAGTCATCTAGGTTGACTTATGTATGGTGTTAATGATTCATAATAGCTATGTGGAATTAGAAAATTTTGTAAAGTGTTAGGTTTCGATGTGGCAATCCTGAATATTTATGTTGGAATGCAACATCCACCAATGGTTAATATACATTGCAACATTCTATGTGCTTGAATAATTTTAATTATGGTTAACCATGGTTGACTATGGTTGATCATGGTTGATAATGGTTGACTATGGCTTACCATGGTTGAATATGATCGACCATGATTAACAATGGTTAACCCTAATCGATTGTCCATGTATGTTCAAGGTTATTGATGGTTGACCATGGTTATTGATCATTGAATTTGGTTGTTCATGTTGAATTTGGTTGACCAAGGGTTTTCATGGTTGACTATGGTTGTCCTTGATTGACCATGATTAGTCATGGTAGAGTATGGTTGACCATGGTTGTTCATGATTTATCATGGTTGACTATGGTTGACCCAAATTCAATAATGGTTGACCATGGTTGATCGTGGTTGATCCATAGTTAACCATGATTGTTTATGGTTGACCATGGTTAACTCTTATTGGATATGATCCACCATGGTTGAATCTAGTTCACCCAAGTTGTTTAACCATAATTGTTCATGATTGAATATTGTTGACCATGTTAACCATGGTAGACAAAGGTTGTTCAAAGTTGGATATGGGTGTCCATGTTAATCATAATAATTCATGGTTGACTATGGTTATACATTATTGAATATGGATGACTATGATTGAATCAGGGTTGTTCATTGTTAACTATGGTTCTTCATTGTTGGTTATGGTTGACCATGATTGATTATGGTTCTTCATGGTTGACCCTAATTGGTTAAACATGGTCATTCATGGTTGACTATGGTTATTCATCATTGACTATGGTTGTTCATTATTGATTATGTTTGAATATGGTTCTTCATGGATGACTCTAATTGGTTGATTTGGATTACTATGGTTAACTAAGGTTGATTATGCTCTTCATGGTTAACTATGGTTTACCAAGGTTAACTACGGTTTACCAAGGTTAACTACGGTTCTTCATGGTTGTCCCTAATTGGTTAAACATGGTTGTTCATGTGTTTATTATGGTTGTTCATGGTTGACTATAATTGAGCATGCTTAACTAGGGTTCTTCATGGTTGACTATGGTTGTTTATTATTAGCTATGGTTGATTATAATTGAAAATGGTTTAATATAGTTCTTCATGATTGACCCTAGTTGGTTTACTATGGTTGACTATGGTTGACTAAGGTTGTTTATGGTTCTTCAAGGTTGATTATGGTTTACCATGGTTGAATATGGTTAGATTCATGGTTGACCCTAATAGGTTAAACATAGTCGTTCATGGTTGAGTATGGTTGTTCATAGTTAACTATGGTTAACCATGATTAACTATGGTTATTCTTAGTTGATTATGATTGTTTAAGGTTTTACATGGTTGACTATGGTTGTTTAAGGTTGTTCATGGTTATCTATGGTTGTCCATGGTCAATCATAATTATTCATGGTTGACTATGGTTAACCATGGTTGACTATGTTTGAATATGGTTTACCATCGTTATTCATGGTTAGCCATGGTAGAACATGCTTAACTATTGTTGACCATGGTTGAGCATGGTTGTTCATGGTCGACCATGGTTGACTATGGTTAACTATGGTCAACCATGGTTAACTCTGTTCACTGTAGTGACCCTCCGAGGGCCCTCAATATAACTATTTATCATTCAGAATTTACAATATATATTGCGACATTTACCACAATAATTTCTTAAAAAGGAAAAATAAACAAACATAAAACAATTAAATATAAATGAACCTGATAGTGATGGTTGTCTATTTCTTGGTAAATATTTGTGCAATTTTTCTTATTCCAATCTAGTCCCACAATCCTGCTGAATATACCAACTAAACCCTCAATTGACCCCCCTACCATACTAAGAGTAATCTTCTTCCTCTCAAACCCCTGAGGAATACGGGTCGTAGGGAACACACTAGAAAAGGTTCAGAAATGAGCTCCCCCTCACCAAATCCTTTCATGCAAAACTCACATAGAGCACCTGTCAAAACTCAGTTGTCATTACGTCCTTCATCTAGCACTAGGGATCTCAGAGATCTCTTTCTCTTACTTGCCCCTTTCTTAAAAAGAATAATATCTTGCGACACATGTCCTTCCATGCAAAATTACCTTTTTAAAGAAATTTCCCTTTATTATTATTCACCCATCCATGTGTCGTTCTCCCATGAGAATGCACATGTATCCCACAATTTTCTCGTAAATGTTCCCTTATGCTATGATTTCAATCCCTAGATCAATGGGTGCAAGTGAGGTTATCTCTATGATGTTTCGGAGTCCAAATTTGCTCCATATCCAATATTCCCATTTACTTAATTATAATAAATCATTTTATGCACAAATCTATTGATGCATAACTATATGTCTAAAGCATGATATTTACATAAGTTATTGTCCCGAGAATTTCTAGGTACGACATCTATGTGCCCTTCTGAAAATAAATTCATCTTTCTATTGTGAGAGGAGTTCATGTAGTGGTGTAGGAATCATTACCTTTAACCTATCCTCTTCATTCTATGTGAGACTAATGGCGTTGAAGAGTAATATCATCCTTAGTGTGCGCCCCTCAACAACCTCGTACGTGACCAAGTCATTATGATCTCACCCGTACAACATCACGCCACCTGAGAAAATATAGAAAGGATTTCCATTCGTGCATGGATTTCTATTGGGAGCCGACAATCAGTTTTGGTACCCCCATGTGTGTTTTTCCTGTCCTCTATGACCTCCTTTTTATCCGTTTGTGAGTCAGTCGGTAAATTGTCTTATCTTCCACTGCACAAACACTTTGAGCATATATTAGTAGTATTGTTCAAAAAGTCATAATAAAATATTTGATCTCATTTGTTTACATTCATTAAAACAAATCCATAACTCATTTATTTAATTCAGAAGAAAGGTATTTCTAATTCATTCAAGCTAATGCAGCAATCCTCATATTCATCTACAGGTGCTAGTTAATCCATAACATGCTTAGAGAAATAATCATCTTTTATTCATATATGCTATTCAATATTTAGTTTTGTTCAAGGTAACAACATTTATTTTATATTATTACTCTAGGTAACTTCAACGAGTTTCCTCAAAATTTATCAAACAAACTAAGCCGAAGACAAGAATTACATACACCCCCTCTTATAAAAACTTTGTCTCGAAGTTAAGTTTTCTTGTATGTTCTAAAAGCCAGATTTTCTTACTTTTGATATTAAAGTCCTTGTTCTGTTTGATTCTATTCTCATCAAGTAACCATGGCCATAAGCACTAGTGGTTCTACCATCATTGATTTTGTATTTCAACCAACATGGTTCTAACACATTCTCAATAATTCAATAGTAACTTTACATAGTGTAAATCGAGGAGTACTTTTCAGTAATTGTCAATACCTACTTAGATTTCCAACACCTCCTAATTATCCACAATGATCTGTGATATCTAATTAAGCTACAAGATATACCACATCAATAGCCACATAATATAGTACCCAATTAAATTTTAAGTCATTCAACTTCCCATAAGACTACTTCCAAACCCATAAATTTTAATAAAGTTGATTCTCAACTTGATACGATTCCCAAGTCTCAAAATTTAGTGATTTAGACGAACATATCAAATTTTAACTCCTAGTCCTTCTATGAGTGTCCTCATGTCCAGGCCAAGGAACTCATTATGTCCTTATGCTATTTCATTATTCTCATTATCATATGACGCCCTCGACAAACTTGCCAAGCTGCATTCCCCCCGGTTACCTTATCATGGTCATGTCGAGTTTGTAGTTTGTCATTTTGGTTAACAATATCGTTACGATGTAAAATTAATGTCCTTGTGTTTAGTTCATCATGGTGGTCATATTGATATCCTATTTTTCAAAATCTAAGTTCACATTCTCGATATATTGTCGATGTCTCGATACGTATATGCAATTCACGTTAAGTTGGATAAAAGTCATTAATTTTTCCTTCTCCATTAATTAACATGATGCATTTATTCACTAGTTTTTTATACCATATGAGTGTGCTCCAACTAGAGTTTATTTCAATATTTATTTATTTTTAAATGCCCACAATGTATATGAAATGCAATTTTCTTTTCTCATATATTTATATATCAATGAATTCCCTTTTCATTTCTCACTCATATGAACCATAACTATAATTAACTACCAATCTTTCAATAATTCTAAATGCAATTTCGTGGCATGCATAGAAATATATAAATATTGCAACATTTTTCCAACATGAATAAGATGCAAGGAAATGACATTTATTTCAAAGCATATATATTCACCCACCCATAATATGCCACTAATTCCTTCTTTCACCTTTCATAGCATATATAACAACAAATACTTTTACTATACATAAAACACATGACAATATAGATAATCAAACTATATGTTAATTCTAAAATAAATGTAAAATCCATTAATTTATAACTTTCAAGCTCATCTTTCCTCTACAATCTATCTATATGATAATTTAAACATATAACTTCATAATAAGATCTATATATCTTCCTTGTTGAACCATTGCTTTACACATATAAACACTAGCAAGAATTGTCCTCCAAATAAATTTATAATTTAAATATATAATATTACAACTATATTTTAATACCTCCTCGTCCAAAAAAATCATGACAACTATATATACACTAGAGTTCATTTAACCATTCAAACGTAGACACAAATATTCAACTACTTTCCCATCCTCTCTTTTTTTGTATAAACAAATAATTGTCATTCAATTTAGTGCTAACATTATCTATAACTAATTCAATTTCATTTTGCATTGATATGCTAGGACCCTTATATCCTATAAAACATAAGAATGAGAACTTGTAATTCATTGAAAGTATTTTTAATGAAGTCATTCCATGTATAAATTTATACAACACAACCTTCATAAATGCATTCTTCCAAAGTATATAAGACCTATAACATGTACATGTATGAATCACAATTCCTTCAATGTCTATAAAACATATAAAATGCAATCCTTCAATATACAGAAAACAATCTTCCAATATGCACATGAACCATATAAACTTTATAAACCATGTAAACCTTCACTCTTTAAATTATTACTACACATATAAATTCCTTCCTCCATCTCTATATATGTATATAAATGTCTACCTCCATATCTACATATCTACAAAACCTATTGGATACATTCATCCAAAATGTATAATCAACTTCCTTACAATATATATCTCACACACACATAGTTATTTCAACTCTACAAACATTGAAAGAAAAGAAATATGAAATACATCCCTTCCATTTAAATTGACGCAATCCTCTTATTTATAGATAAAGTATGTAACATATAATTACATAAAAACACATTACCTTTAACATATACTTACTATCAATTTCAAATGTATATAAGTAAGAAAGATGCATTCTTAACTGTATTTCACCATTTGATATACATATAAGTAATAGAATCTATGATCCTGGTATCCTTCATCAACCGTATATCATTGTAATAAGCACATAAGAGGTGTGTAACATGTACAACTGTTCGACGTAAGAGGTGTGTAATAAGCACATAAGACGTGTGTAAATCCAATTCATATAAATATCCAACCGGTTGTTTATTCTCAAATATCCATAAACCGAAAGTTGACTCACACTCGAATTACTTAAGCATTCAACCTCCTACCTATCAAAAGAATTACACCCCAAGACTATCGCCGATCCTCATTGCGGATTTGGTGCAAAAATCAATTAGTATCACAGGTGGATGATTAGTATCCGGTGCAAAAATAGACCTCTCGTGAATACTTAATTCTGATAACAGATTTCAACCGATATCAATTCTGATAACCGATATCAACCGTGAATACTTAATTGTGATAACAGAATTCAAGCATGCCACATGTTCATCATATTCATTAATCAGTAAATATAATTGCAGAGGTAAAATGGACATGAAAACTCATCTGATAAGAACTTGTCCTGCAACCAGCTACGTCGCTGCAACATTCCACCCAACCATAGGCCAGCGTGCTCATCAATCTCTTGGCAACATTGCCACCCCCGAGATGGGCATGATTCCTCAAGGAATAAGGGTCAAGAAGGCTTACACATAGCCAAGGTACACCAATCAGTCAAGCCCACACAATAGGGTTTATCAGGCCGTCAAGGAGCTAGGAAAGGCTAAATGCTAAGCTGGTGGCCTCAAACACTAGTTTTCTCAAGCAAACCCAGCCTCTAATCCTACTCTTGACAGTCCAAAGACCAACCACTACATGCCTCAGTAAAACAAATAGCTCACAGCTTTGTGAAGAAGATGAATACCACAGGGTGAACATGACCCTAGTCCACAAGACAACTCTGAGTTGTTCTTGGCCCTAGCATGACCAAAACAACTCAGCAGGAACCCTAAAAAGGCTCTTGTATACACAACAACCCAATCCAGGTTAAATCAATAGTCCCAAACTCACAATGAAACGATGGCAACAATCTACAGTCCGCAATGGACAAGAAACCAAACTCCTAGCATGGACGGGGGAAACATAGTGTTGCAGCTGCAACATTTTCCCAAAATTCAAAAAAAAATTGGGACCCTCCTTTTGCTTATAGATCAGTTTGATTTTATTATCTGATTTGATCTAATGATTCTTCAGAAATATTTTTATAATGCTTGGATTGATCTACCACTTGTTTTAGATTTGTCATTACCTTTGAATGTGTTTCAAGTGTTTGAGTCGGAAGATTATTTGCTAGCAACCCCGCCGTTGCGGAAGAATAATCAGCTTTAGCTTCGTTATTCTTCTCTGATGTGTATGTCTCAATAGGCTGAGTTTTTGTTTCACGTCGAAAGGTTTTGTCACTTCGTTCTACACAGTTGTGGACAGAATATTATGAAGTCCCCCCCGATGCATTGACTTTTCAACCCCACTTTGCCTTTTTCGCTGATCCTTAGGTTTTGGGTTTCCACCGTTGCGGCCACAGAAAGAACTACCTCCTCGATCTTTTAGTTGTTTTCTTTTTCGATTCAGACTTTACATGGCGGGGCGGGATGTCCTTTACGGTTCTGCCGTTGCGGCTCCTGATTCCACTATCACTCCGATGATTAATCTCGTAAGCTTTGACGCGTTGTTGGTTTCTCCCGGTTAGCTCTGCGGTTGGCTTAGTGGTTTTTCCACCCAACGTTGCGGAAGGAATTATCCTTGTAACATCCAATCTGTTTGTCTCCACCGTTCGATATTTTATTTTTTCTCCCTCCGCTTGTGGTCGACTATATATATATGGGGTCGAGCATATGGACTATTCTATTACTATTTCCAACTGTCGCTCCCTGTCGCTCTCGTGTGCTATCGTTCTCTCGAGCTCGCAAGGACCCTCATTGTCAGTGTACCCGCGTTTCCAGGTGGCTCAAAAATGGAAGCTTGACAGTTTTTCTCCCTCCATACGCGCCGAGGTGCTAGGTACGCTCGTGTATGCCTTATCCCGTTCCGTTTGGATGAGCATTTCTTGGTTTGCTCCACGGTTAGGTTTTACGGTCGTTTTCCCTTGGCCCCATTGTTTACATGTGTATATTTTGAGGATTTTGTAGCGTAACTGTCCGTGGGGGGGCATTTTGACCCACAGCGTAGTTTTTCCCCACGGCCTTTTGTTTTGTGACCCCGCACTTAGTGAATGGGGGGTTTGGTGCAGACGGTTTTTACGCTGTCTACACCAATCTGCCCTGTATGATGATGTTTTGGTAGGGGAAGGTTTTTATAGCCTTCCTATGGCGCTTGGAATGGTTTCCCCCCCCCTTTGTTTTCATGCTACCCACATCGTCAAACCACAGTCGTATTTCGCCACGTTGTTCCGCGCAACCCGATTCACGTCCGGTTTCGAACCCAAGATGGTGGAGGGGGATATATCACTACATATAGTTTTATCGACCATAGATTGCATGGGTAGTGTTTTTTTAAAGCACACCACTGAAAAAGATTGAATAATTTCCACTGTCATTCCCACGCAGCGCGATGATCATGGCGTCCACAGAGAGCCCAAGGTTTCTTCACTTTGATGTAGATTTTGTTTCCCCGCTCGAGATATGTTGATAGAACTGTTTTATTAGACAGCAGTGTTATCTTTCACATATTTGCTTCATTTAACTATTTTTTTCCGTCATGGTAAACATAGATGAAGTGAAACGCTGCACATTGTTATCTAAATGTTTGCAACTTAGCCGGAAATGGCCTAACGATTATAATTGCATGTATAACAGGAAGATTCCGAACTCAAAATGTCGAAACGACAAAAAAAGAAGGCCCCTGTGGTCAAAGAGGATCCCGACGTGGAAGTTATTACCAAAACCGAATACATCTATGAGGACACCAAGTGCATATCTGGTGTAGAGCCTAAGTACAAGTGGGGAGAGATATACAAGTTGATCACACGCCGAGAGGTGCCTGATATGGGCTTGGAGGAAGAAGGCATATATGCCAATATAGAGAGATCTTCACTGATGAAGATTGCCACCAGACCAGAGCTCTTCCCATGCTCTGAAGTGATTGGTTGGATTCTTCCCCGGGAAGATGTAACCACTATGATCCTGGAGAATGTTGACAAACAAGGCTATGCTGCCTATAGCCCAGGATATGTAGCCCTGGCCTACCACCTGCCAGAAGCACAAGTATTTTTGTCTGATGATTGGTTGAAAAACATTAGAATGGACCTTGTTGAGACCCTTACAAGAATGTTGTTATCTAGAAAACATTTCAGAACCAGGCCAACGGGAGAATATGACACAGCAAGCTTAAGGGCCCTCTACAGGTTCATTGCCTTAATGCTTTACAAGATTTTTGGAAGAGCGCATGGAAAAAGCTTCAAACTGGAGTGGATGCCCATTATTTTTTATGTTGCAACCCAGGGAACCATTTTCAACTGAGCCAACATAGTATCAAATAGTCTTCCAGCCTGCATGGCCTTAGCTTTGGGAGGAGTGTCCCAAAAGAGGTCATAATTCTACATGAGATCCATACTCGTCGATTGTATATTGTGCAATCAACCTTTCCCCGGCCTAAGGTGCATTTGGGACAGGGAGAGGATGCATGTTTATTCTGCATACAAGCCACTGTGGGCGCACAAATACCACAGTCATTACCGGGAATTTTGTGAACAGTTCATCATGCCATTGTATACTCTCATTTTTTGAAGGAATGTGACTGCATGTCGGAAGAGGAATTGCAGGTAACTGAGGAGTATGCGGATTATTATTTTACTGAGGATGGCCTCTACTTCAGAATGTTCAGAGGTTCCAGAGCACCCTCCCTACTGCCCAAATATGCCACTGACTACATCATTCATAAAGAGGCGGTTAGGCAAGTCTTCCTAGATGGCATAGGAAGCTTTTTGTTTGAACATAAGAAGGCTTCCTATCCCCCTTTGCCTTTCAAGTTAGGAAATTATAATTTTACCAGAGTGAAGAAAGCAGATGATTTTGTAGAAGAGTTGGAAAGGTTTCATTTTGGTGAGATGCCCTTCCATAGAAATGACTTCCACAACAAAATGGTTGAACACTGCAAAGAGAACAACGTCCATTTCGAATACACCCACCATTGGGATAGAGAAGAATCTGTCTTCCGCATTGCATTGAACATAAAAGCCTTGAGGAGAAGGTTCAAGAAGAATATCACCACCAAAGGTGGGAAGGGGTAGGATGAACAAGCTAAAGCCGATGAGGAAGCAAGGAAACGAAATGAAGAAGCCCAAAGGTTGGAATGAGAAGCTGCAGGGTGGCTACAGGGAGAAGAAGAAGAAAAAAGAAGAGCTACCTAAGAAGCAGCCAAAAAGGCAGAAGAAGATGTAAGAAATGAAGAAGAAGAAAAGAAAAGGAAGCTTGATGAGGAGCTTTAGAAACAGGAAGCAGAGAGGCTAAAGCTGACTCAGACAGAGATAGAACAATCAGCCTTTGACACAGCTGGCGGTCAGACCTAGGACGTGGAGAACCTTGAGGTTCAGGACCCAAAAGTACCTACTGCCAGCATACCTGGACAGTCTATGGTCCCCACACTTAAACTGGTCCCTTTTGTACAGAAGGTGGGAGAAGAAATCCTCGATTTTAATACTGTTTTCTATGACAAGAAGACAAAGAGGATAATGAAGAGAACAAAAAGGAAGCTTGAAACAGGAGGTCTGTCCGGGAAGATGATAACAGATACGCCCATTGTATTTGGAACAGACCAAGATCCCAGATTCACCATCAGAGCCGGACCTACACCAATCCACGCCTTGGAGGATAATGTGGACAAGATAATGACAGACCTGGAGCAATCCAAGAAGTCTTGTTCTTAGCTTAATGACACATTAAGAAAGGAGAGAGAATAAAACATCAAGCTGAAGAGAAAATTTGAGGAAGTGCAAAGGGAGATGAAGTCTTCAAAGGCTGAATTGAAAGTTCTCCAAGTAGAAAGAAGATCTATGGGGACTGCACAAGAGTGTCTAGAGAAAATGCAGCAGGAGTATCAAGAGTTAAGGGTGGATAAGGAACAACTGTTGGGAAATATAGAAGACTTAGAGCTGCAAAAGACCACCTTGGAGGCAAGTGAGAAGCAAGCTCAAGAACAAGAGATGAAACTTCAAGAGCAGATTTCTTCTCTAACAACTACTCTAGAGGAAGCAAAAGAGCAGCAGGTTAACCTCCAAACTTTTAAAGAACATGTGCTGACACAAAAGGCCAAGATGATTCAGCTGCAGACCGCCATGGAAGAAGAGAGATGCAAATTTTTGCAAATAGACGGCCAATTAGAGGAAATTTTGGATATTTCCTCTTATTTTTTTGATAGATCTTAGAACATCCTGGAAGTCCTGACAGCAAGAATGGCAAGGATGGAAAATAATGAAGAAACTCCTGCAGAGCTGCCCTCAAAAGATCGATAGGCCCTGAAGCAGGATTACGACTTATTAGAGTTTTCCATAAGCACAACAGAAGATTTAAAAAAAGTTGTTAGAAAGACTAAAGGAGCCTGCGCAAAATTATTTAGAAGGATCCTAATTACCTATAACCGATGCCAAGTAGAAGTTGAGCAGAGGCTAGATGTTTTTCTAGACCACAACTCATTTGTGGAGATTTTGCAGAAGAGGTATCAAGAGGAGGAAGAAAAAGTACAGCACCTTAGGGCCCTTGAAGACCAGATCTTAAGGAATGAAGTAGATCATTCCACCATCATTGTGCAGCTATTGGAGGATCAGCTTCATTTAAGTGCAGCTAGAATTGAGGCCATCAAGAACCAAGATGCGAAGTTCGAGATAAACATTCAGTTTTTGGAACCTTGCACGTTTGAAGGAATTTCCTCTGAGGCTTTGGCGTGGAAGAAATTCCTAAGTGCTCAAGCAGGGCCCTCCTCATGAATAATCATTCACTTTTGTAATATATAACAATTTTGTAAACACTTAAGGAAATTGAAATTTTGGGAGGTGAAGAGTTGGGAAGCCCAAAAGTCATTTGTGGGCAGCCCAATAGTCTCATCCTTTTTGTATAAATATAGAAGACTTAGAGGAAGAGAGGGCTTTTTCCCAGTTATACATGTAAAGAGATATTGTAAGAAGAACTACTTTTTTTTTTCAATAAAGAATTATTGTTTTCCTGTTGGAGAAAGTTTGGTGGAACGTTCAAATGTTATGCTATGGATTGGTGAAAGATGAACTATTTTGTTTTTTTCCAGTTTTGTCCATTAATTGTGAGATCGTTCTAACTCTTAGAGCCTATGTTATTGTTTGAATGATTTCTGGTTTATTCTTTGAAATTACCACCATGAGTAATGCATGTTGTTCATAAACAATTAGCTATCTGATTGTCTAAATATCTTTAATCATTCATGTGTTGTAGGAAGGAATATCAGCTACCTATCATTTCCCTTTATAATGCATGCACAATACACATTACTCATAAATAAGTTACAATTTGGCTCCCCGGGGATAGATAGATAGATGGATAGATAGATAGATAGATAGATAGTTTCACTTCATTGCTGCATATGTGATTTAGATGCTTGTGAGTTCTAAGACGAGAGGTAAGAACCTACGCATCACATTGTGACTACTCCCTGCATTCTTATCACCCTGCATTGTTAATTAGACACGTGCATTTCATATTTTAAGTCAAAATACAAAAACATACACGTTGGATTGGGCCGCAACCGGTAAAACCTTTGTTTTGTTACTTGACCTACAGTAGTCGGACCGCAAACCGGATGGATTCCCTACACCAAACAGTCACAGGCTAGTTGGGAACGTTGACTAGGGAGAATCCCTTGCCATTGTTTCTTGTGAATTTCCAAGCCTCAACAGTTTTCTGGTGCTAGAAGGAGGGCCGCCAGTGCATGGCTGGCCGTGGAAACCTATTTTCTCAAAGATTACCCCACCAGCAGATATTTGGAAGCTTTTAACCTAACCCAAGAACTTACAGGTTTCGGTTCTACCTTTGAAGCAAGTAAGCCCAGTTTCATCTTAAGTTGTTTCTTACTCAGAGTCTTGTTCGTTCACTTTGCTCATGGCGGGTGTTAATGTGAATCAACCCAACCCACTACCGGCTTGGAGAGCTAGATCACCTTTAAACCTCGCACCTCCATTGCATAACCTACCTCAAGCTTTTGAAAAGCTTCTGCCTCAGTTTGATCCTGATGAAAATACTGCTGTAGATGACCACTTGCAAAGTTTCTATTTAGCAGTAGAAGGGTTAAGGGCTGGGGAGTACGAAAATTTTGTCTGTAGATTATTCCCGCATACCCTTAAAGGAGAAGCAGCATCCTGGTATTTCGATTTTCCTGCAAACTCTATTTCTAATTGGGACACCTTTGAAAGGATTTTCAGAAGTAAATACGCATCCCAAAAGACACATGCCTCACTAATGAAAGGTCTTGGTTTGTTAAAAAAAGAGAAGGATGAGAAGGTGCATCATTTTACTCAAAGGTTTTCAACATACCTAAAGAACTTTCTTGAAACTGACAGACCCTTAGACAAAGTCTTAATTGAATATTATACCTCAGCCCTAGGACCTGACTGGCCATGTTTTCCAAAATTAAAGCTCGACCTACGTTGGTAGAGACTTACGAAGAAGCAGAAAGGGTAGAGGCTGAAAAGGAAAGTATAGAAGACTATCCCAAGCAACCTGAAGAAAAAACTACTGGGAGAAGAGCCTTATTGCTGTCTAAACCTAAAGAGGAACAATCACATGATTTTGAGGGAATGCTGAAGATGATTCAGAAACTACCCAACCGAATAATAGATCTGGAGAAAGAAAGGGAAGTTCAGAAAACTTACAAATCCTACTACCAAAAAGGGGAGGATAGCAACCAATTGAATATCCCTCCACCAAATTCTGCCTCAATGAATATAACAGAGGTAGGGGGGGGACAATTTCTACACTTTTCACCAACAACCTCATTTTGAAAAGAAGTGTCCTCAATGGTTAAATTCAATGACATTGGTTATGAATCAGCTGCTTGACTCTAAATTGACTAAGGACAGTGGTAAAAAGAGTGACAAGACCATAGAGAAACAAGATAATGATACCATGTTTTTATGGGATGGTGTTTCGCTTTTCGACACACAAGAGAACACTCTTAAATATGAATACTCACCTACAGCAACAAAGGACATGGATTTAACAATTTCGAAGATCAAAAAATTGCAAAAGAATGTCAAGAGACAGGAAGATGCCAATGTTGAAGATAAAACACCTAAAGTCACTACTCTCAACCAGGAAACAGAGCCAATCAATGAGCCTGTCAAACCTGTGGAAGGTGTTGGTGAAGGAAAAACTGAAAAAATTAAGGAGGTTAAAGAATAGGTACCCATAGAAAATCAGCCGAGAGAAGAAGGCAATTGGGAAGAAAAAGTTAAAACTCCACCTTTCCTTTTGACTCTAGAAATACTGGATCATAATGTACATAATTGTTTGTTAGATTCTGGGTCATCGGTAAATGTTATGCCACTTGAAGTTTGCAACAGGATTAATGGACAGCCATAGCCCACAGCTTGGGAAGTAGTGCAATTAGATAGAACAAATGTCAAATTAGTGGGAGAAATTAAGAATGTGCTTATCCGCTTATCTGCAAATAACAAGATATGTCAATTTATTGACATTATGGTGGCTGACATACTGGATGGATATGGGCTTATTCTTAACCGAGATTGGTCTGCCAGGTTAAAAGGTTATTTTGCTTCAAACTGGTCTCATTTATGGTTACCTCTTAAGGTTACCCCAAATCAGATTAAAATTTTGAGGGATCCTTACATGAAACATACTGTCACTCAGCTGGGGGGAGGAAATGAATCTGCAAATTATATCCTGGGAAATTATCTAACAGAGCTTAAGCTAAGATATCATACCTCAGGAAAGGCCAGTTCTAGAATTGACACTCAGCCTGAGCTCCTTCAACTTCCTCAGGCTGATAAGGATGACTGTAGACTAGTAGACATGGTTTCGATTTCAAAAGTAGCACAATTAGACCATGGATAGGTTTTTGGCCTACAATCCAGCCCACCCCTTCACTCCCTAGGATTAAAAAAAAAAATTCAGGAGTGGGCATTTTTTCGTTTCTTTTGTTCTAATGATTCTGTACATAAATAATTTGATGCTGTTTTCTTTTGATTTATTGCTTTGATGTTGTTTTTCTTTTGGTTTAATGCTTTGTTATTAGTTCTTTTGGTTTTGAATAAAGAGGCAAACTTTTGGTTGCAATGGAAACATCAGGGTTCTTAATTAACCGAAATCTTGAGCTAAAGACTGTGCTTTAAAACATAGAATGTCTTCTAGTAGCAGTGTTCCTAACTGGCCATGCATTCATTGAAGTCCTACTTAACCCCTGGTAAATTACTCAGAATTAAGAGGTCTGGGATACTATTTTGAGGCTCCATCCATTTCACATCTAAAATGTCCAAGGGAGTGACAGCAAAGGACCCACGGAAAGGAAGCAAGGTAAACAGTATATCATATATAAATGATCCCATGCCATGATTTCAGAGAAGCTAAAAGCTATCAAGAGTCAAAACTCCTTAAAGAAACAATATATCTCAAAACAAGGTATCGAAAGCATGAAATTCAAATTGCCAAAATTTCCTCTCCGTCCGTGAGATGAAAAGTAAATTATTCTCTCACACAAAAGGACACTATGGATAGAGGAGCCTGAATAAAATTCAAAAAGAAAGGCAGATGGAGGACTCACAAGAACTAAAGTTCAAATGGCACAAAAGTGCAGTTGGAATGGGAATGAGGAACAAAGGGATAGTGCTGTTTACTATCTGTTACAATCCTGTGGTGTCCAAGCTAGAAACTACCTAAGGATAGGTAAAATAAATCTCACTTATTAGGCCTCAAAAGAGTTATTCAAACCTATAAATATTTCTGATGTTACCTTTTCCCAATGAGTGAACTGCTTCTCAATGATTTAAATGTATTAGTTGGCCAGCTTAGGAGTACAAACATCTAGAAGATTTCAATTTTGAGCTAGACAGTCTTTTACTGGGGAGGAGTTAAGTTAGAAATTTGGGGTTCACCAGGTAGTCGCCAATTGTTGCAGCTGCAACATTTTCCTAAAATTCAAAAAAATTTCGGGACCCTCCTTTTGCTTAGATCGGTTTGATTTTCTTATTTGATTTGATCTAATGATTCTTCAGAAAGACTTTTCTAATGCTTGGATTGATCTACCACTTGTTTTTTATTTATCATTACCTTTGAATGTGTTTCAAGTGTTTGAGTTGGAAGAGTATTTGCTAGCAACCCTGCCATTGTGGAAGAATAATCAGCTTTAGCTTCGTTATTCTTCTCCGATGCGTATGTCTCAATCGATTGATTTTTTGCTTCACGTCAGAAGGTTTTGTCACTTCGTTCTCTGCAGTTGTGGATGACAGATTATGAAGTCCCCCCCAATGCATTGAATTTTCAACCCCGCTTTGTCTTTTTCACGGATCCTTAGGTTTTGGGTTTCCGTCGTTGCGGCCACAGAAAGAACTACCTCCCCGATCTTTTAGTTGTTTTCTTTTTCGATTCAGACTTTACATGGCGGGGCGGGCTGTCCTTTGTGGTTCCACCATTGTGGCTCCTGATTCCTCTATCGCTCCAATGATTAATCTCGTAAGCTCCGACGCATTGTTGGTTTCTCCCGGTTAGCTCTGCAGTTGGCTTAGTGGTTTTTCCACCTGACGTTGCAGAAGGAATTAGCCTTGTGAAATCCGATCCGTTTGTCTCCATCGTCCAATATTTTATTTTTTCACCCTCTGCTTGTGGTTGACTATATATATATGGGGTCGGGCATATGGACTATTCTATTACTATTTCCAACTGTCGCTCCCTATCGCTCTCGTGTGTTGTCGTTCTCTTGAGCTTGCAAGGACCCTCATTTTCGGTGTACCCATGTTTCCAGGTGGCTCAAACGTGGAAGCTTGATATTTTTTCTCCCGCCATAGGCGCCGAGGTGCCAGGTAGGCTCTTGTATGCCTTATCCTGTTCCGTTTGGTTAAGCGTTTCTTGTTTTGCTCCATGGTTAGGTTTTACGGCCGTTTTCCCTTGGCCCCATTGTTTACATGTGTATATTTTGAGGATTTTGTATTGTAACTATCTGTGGGGGGGTGTTTTGACCCACAGGGTAGTTTTTCCCCACGGCCTTTTGTTATGCGACCCTGCACTTAGTGAATGGGGGGTTTGGTGCAGACGGACGTTACGCTGTCTGCACCAATCTGCCCTGTATGATGATGTTTTGGTAGGGGAAGGTTTTTATGGCCTTCATGTGGCGCTTGGAATGGTTCGCCCCCCCCCCCTTTGTTTTCATGCTACCCGCATCCTCAAACCACAGCCGTATTTTTCCACGCTGTTCTGCGCGACCCGATTCACGTTCGATTTCGAACCCAAGCCGGTGCAGGGGGATATATCACTGCATATAGTTTTATCGACCATAGATTGCATGGGTAGTGTTTTGTTAAAGCACACTGCTAAAAAATCTTGAATAATTTCCACTGTCATTCCCGCGCAGTGCGATGATCATGGCATCCACAGAGAGCCCAAGGTTTCTTCACTTTGATGTAGATTTTGTTTCCCTGCTCGAGATATGTTGATAGAACTGTTCTATTAGATAGCGGTGTTAGCTTGCACATATTTGCTTCATTTAACTATTTTTTTCCGTCATGGTAAACATAGATGAAGTGAAATGCTGCACATTGTTATCTAAATGTTTGCAACTTAGCCGAAAATGGCCTAATGATTATAATTGCATGTATAACAGGAAGATTCCGAACTCAAAATTTCAAAGCGACAAAAGAAGAAGGCCCCTGTGGTCTAAGAGGATCCCGACGTGGAAGTTATTACCAAAACCGAATACATCTATGAGGACACCAAGTGCATATCTGGTGTAGATCCTGAGTACTAGTGGGGAGAGATATACAGGTTGATCACATGTTGAGAGATGCTTGAAATGGGCTTGGAGGAAGAAGGCATATATGCCAATATAGAGAGATCTTCACTGATGAAGATTGCCACCAGACCAGAGCTCTTCCCATGCTCTGAAGTGATTGGTTGGATTCTTCCCCGGGCAGATGTAACCACTATGATCCTGGAGAATGTTGACAAACAAGGCTATGCTACCTATAGCCCAAGATATGTAGCCCTGGCCTACCACCTGCCAAAAGCACAAGTATTTTTGTCTGATGATTGGTTGAAAAACATTAGAATGGACCTTGTTGAGACCCTTAAAAGAATGATGTTATCTGAAAAACATTTCAGAACCAAGCCAACGGGAGAATATGACACAGCGAACTTAAGGGCCCCGTATAGGTTCATCACCTTAATGCTTAACAGGATTTTTGGAAGAGCGCATGGAAAAAGCTTCAAACTAGAGTGGATGCCCATTATTTTTTATGTTGCAACCCAGGGGACCATTTTCAACTGGGCCAACATAGTATCAAATAGTCTTTCAACCTGTATGGCCTCAGCTTTGGGAGGAGTGTCCCAAAAGAGGTCATAATTCTACATGAGTTCCATACTCGTCGATTGTATATTGTGCAATCAACCTTTCCCCAGCCTGAGGTGCATCTGGGACAGGGAGAGGATGCCTATTTATTCTTCATACAGGCCACTGTGGGCGCAAAAATACCATAGTCATTACCGAGAAGTCTGTGAACAGTTCATCATGCCATTGTATACTCTCATTTTTTTGAAGGAATGTGATTGCATGTCGGAAGAGGCATTGTAGGTAATTGAGGAGTATGCAGATTATTATTTGACCGAGGATGGCCTCTACTTCAGAATGTTCGGAGGTTCCAGAGCACCCTCCCTACTTCCCAAATACGCCACTGACTACATCATTCATAAAGAGGCGGTTAGGAAAGTCTTCCTATATGGAATAGGAATCTTTTTGTTTGAACATAAGAAGGCTGCCTATCCCCCTTTGCCTTTCAAGTTAGGAAATTATAAGTTTACCAGAATGAAAAAAGCAGATGAGTTTGTATAAGAGTTGGAAAGGTTTCATTTTGGTGAGATGCCCTTCCATAGAAATGACTCCTGCAACAAAGTTGTTGAACACTGCAAAGAGAACAACGTCCATTTTGAATACACCCACCACTGGGATAGAGAAGAATCTGTCTTCCGCAGTGCATTGAACATAACAGCATTGAGGAGAAGGTTCAAGAAGAAGATCACCACCAAAGGTGGGAAGGGGCAGGATGAACAAGCTAAAGCCGATGAGGAAGCAAGGAAATGAAATGAATAAGCCCAAAGGTTAGCACGAGAAGCTACAGGGTGGCTGCAGGGAGAAGAAGAAGAAAAAAGAAGAACTTCCCAAGAAGCAGCCAAAAAGGTAGAAGAAGAAAAGAAAAGGAAGCTTGATGAGGAGCTTCAGAAACAGGAAGCAGAGAGGCTAAAGCTGACTCAGACAGAGACAGAATAGTCATCCTCTGACACAGCTGGCGGTCAGACCCAGGACGTGGAGAACCCCGAGGTTCAGGACCCAGAAGTACTTGCTTCCAGCATACCTGGACAGTCTATGGTCCCCACACTTAAACTGGTCCCTTTTGTACAGAAGGTGGGTGAAGAAATCCCTGATTTTAATACTGTTTTCTACGACAAGGAGACAAAGAGGACAGTGAAGAGAACGGAAAGGAAGGTTGAAACAGGAGGTCTTTCCGGGAAGATGATAATGGACACACCCGTTGTATTTGGAACAGACCGAGATCCCAGATTCACCATCAGATCCGGAGCTGCACTGATCCACGGCTCGAAGGATAATGTGGACAACAGACCTGGAGCAATACAAGAAGTATTCTTCTCAGCTTAAGGACACATTAAGAAAGGAGAGAGAAGAAAACAGCAAGCTGAAGAGAAAATTTGAGGAAGTGCAAAGGGAGATGAAGTCTTCAAAGGATGAATTGCAAGTTCTCCAAGCAGAAAGAAGATCTATGGAGATTGCACAAGAGTTTCTAAAGAAAATGCAGCAGAAGTATCAAGAGTTAAGGGTGGAGAAGGAACAGCTGCTGGGAAAGATAGAAGACTTAGAGCTGCAAAAGACCACCTTGGAGGCAAGTGAGAAGCAAGCTCAAGAACAAGAGATGAAACTTCAAGAGCAGATTTCTTCTCTAACAAATGCTCTAGAGGAAGCAAAAGAGCAGCAGGTTAACCTCCAACCTTTTAAAGAACATGTGCTAGCACAAAAGGCCAAGATGCTTCAGCTGCAGACCGCCTTGGAAGAAGAGAGATGCAATGTTTTGAAAATAGACGGCCAATTAGAGGAAATTTTGGAGACTTCCTCTTATTTTGTTGATAGATCCAAGGACGTCCTGGAAGTCCTGACAGCAAGAATGGAAAGGTTGGAAAATAATGAAGAAACTCCTGTAGAGCTGCCCTCGAAAGATCGATAGGCCCTGAAGCAGGATTACGACTTATTAGAGTTTGCTATAAACACAGCAGAAGATTTCAAAAAAGATGTTAGAAATACTAAAGGATCCTGCGCAGAATTCTTCAGAAGGCTCCTAATTACCTATAACCGGTGCCAAGCAGAAGCTGAGCAGAGGCTAGATGTTTTTCCAGACAACAACTCATTTGTGGAGATTTTGCGGAAGACGTATCAAGAGGAGGAAGCAAAAGTACAGCACCTTAGGGCCCTTGATGACCAGATCTTAAGGAATGAAGTAGATCATTCCGCCATCAGTGTGCAGCTATTGGAGGATCAGATTCGTTTAAGTGCGGCCAAAATTGAGGCCATCAGAACCAGGCTGGAAATTTCGAGATAAACATTCAGTTTTTGGAGCCTTGCACGTTTGAAGGCATTGCCTCTGAGGCTTTGGCATGGAAGAAATTCCTAAGTGCTCAAGTAGGGCCCTCCTCGTGAATAATCATTCACTTTTGTAATATATAACAATTTTGTAAACACTTAAGGAAAGTGAAATTTTGGGAGGCGAAGAGTTGGGAATCCCAAAAGTCGTTTGTGGGCAGCCCAACAGTCTCATCCTTTTTGTATAAATATAGAATACTTAGAGGAAGAGAGTGCTTTTTCCCAGTTAGACATTTAAAGAGATATTGTAAGAAGAACTACTTTTTTTTTGCAATAAATAATTATTGTTTGCCTGTCGGAGAAATTTTGGTGGAACGTTCTAATGCTATGCTATGGATTGGTGAAAGATGAACTATTTCATTTTTTTCCAATTTTGTCCATTAACTGTGAGATCGTTCTAACTCTTAGAGCCTATGTTCTTGTTTGAATGATTTCTGGTTTATTCTTTGAAATTACCACCATGAGTAATGCATGTTGTTCATAAACAATTGGTTATCTGATTGTCTAAATATCTTTAATCGTTCATGTGTTGTAGGAAGGAATATCAGCTACCTGTCATTTCCCTTTATAATGCATGCACAATACACATTACTCATAAATAAGTTACAATTTGGCTCCCCGGGGATAGATAGATAGATGGATAGATAGATAGATAGATAGATAGACAGATATATGGTTAGTTTCACTTCACTACTGCATATGTGATTTAGATGCTTGTAAGTTCTAAGACGAGAGGTAAGAACCTGCGCATCACGTTGTGACTACTCCCTTCATTCTTATCACCCTTCATTATTAATTAGGCACATGCATTTCATACTTTAAGTCAAAATACAAAAACATACACAGTGGACCGAGCCGCAACCAGTAAAACCTTTGTTTTGTTACTTGACCTACGGTAGCCGGACCGCAAACCGGACGGATTCCCTACACCAAACAGTCATAGGCTAGTTGGGAACGTTGACTGGGGAGAATCCCTTGCTGTTGTTGCCTGTGAATTTCCAGGCCTCAACACATAGACACACAGCAAAAACCCAAAAGGATGTTTGCACATGCATCAACCCAACCAGGGATAGATCAACAGCTCAATCGCATAAAGAAACAACAGGAAAAACACGTAGTCTGCAGATGGGGAAGGAACCGATTCTCTATCTGCGCGTGAGGGAAAAAGACACAGCCAAAGCAAAACTATGAATGAAAAACAAAGAATGAACCCATAGCATGGGTCATGATGAACAACATACCGCTCCATAATCCAGACACAGCAACAACATTTCCCAACAATCGCCCCTTCTCAATGGTGAAGCTAATGCACCCTTCACAATCGACAATGGTGGAGTAAAATAGGACGCTACGTAGCCTGGTAAAGGTAGAAGTTACGAACTCCCTACATGAATAAGAGGATGGCATATCACTTAGAAACCACAAAAAAACACCCCATAGTGAATAATCCCAGCAACGATTTACAGTCCCCCAATGGAGGGGTCGCAACACAGACTTTCTGTCTGAACGCGATTAAGAATGTTTTCTTCGATTAACAAGGTGGTGTCTGAAAGGAAGGGCGAACCCAAACAAAGGGATGTGGAACCTTTTATCTTAGCCCATATGAGAGGAGATGAGCAGACTCACGATCAACCTAGTGGGCATACCATCCACTACCCAGAAGGAACGTCGTGGAGAGTGGGTGCAGGTGTGAGCATGATTTTCCTGCTAGCCAATCACTGTCCCTCCTAACAATAGAAAACTAAGGTGGTGGTTTAAGGAGACAAAAAGAGAGTGGGGACACCTATATTTTCCCCATGGGTCCAGGTTTAGCAATCCCCCCCCCCCCCTTACCCTTGGGAATCACACCCTTTTCATTTAACATTGCATCGTCGTAGCTGGCTGTAGGTTTAATTAAATTGATGTGCATATTTACATGATGGCAAAGCTGTAATGTGCCGGATAGCACGATATACCATGGACAATTATCCCTATTTCTGAAACATAACACAGCCGAATCTATGGTGGGGATTTTTCCTTTAGCTCCTCACCATGATTAATTGCAAAATATACATCATGTACCCTTTAATGTAAACAGGGTAAAAACCATGGTATTACAATCCCCTCCCCCTTGGAATAACATCGTCCTCGGTGTTCCAATACATATACAATTTGTACATCAAAAGTTCAAAATTTTACAGACCTGTCCCATGTTCAATTATTTACTCTGAACATTCAGGACCAAGAACCACAGCTTCCATGAGTTTCTCCTGCTGGTTCTCAGCTCTTGGCTTATCATGAATCCTAGGAACTTTGTTCCTACTGCCCTCTTTATGTTTCCTCCCTGGACAGTACCAACATAAATGATGTCCTCCACATTCCCAGCATTTCACTAGCTGCTTCATCTTTACCTGCTCAATTTCCTTTGAGTCTTCATGCCTGGACCATTTCTTAACGGATTGCTTGGAAAAATGTCCCCTCATTGATCCACCTTCCTTTCCTTTTCCGATTGCTCCCAGAAGGAATTTCACCTCCCTTTGCAAACCAATAGAGTCTTGCAAAATCTAGTGGTTCATTTCATTATGCCTTTTTGTATCTTGAGCATCTCTCCAACATTCTCTTGGGTCCTGGAAATCATTTGAAGGAGACTTCTAGCCAAGTCCAACAACTTTTGGTTTGCTGCCATGATCAATGTTCACCACTAGATTTCACCTTTCTCTCCTATGAAATGCATCATTAAAATTCTGTTAGACCAAGCATAATATAGGCATTAATATCAGTCATTTAATTGCCCAATTGGCATGACAATCCATGCCTCATCAAGGAGACTTTCATATTTTTCATGTCTTCCCAACAGGCACATGAGCTCATTCATGTCCATTCTTGGCCAAGGAATTAACCATTCTAGCATTCACAAATAACTTTAAGCAAATACACACATTCTATTTTCAGTCATTCATGCATTCAACAAACTTTTGTTTTCACAATGCATAAACACACACACACACACACATATATATATATAATAAAAAGGGAAGATAGAGCAGCAAGAGTTTTTCCCCTCTTTGTTTTGTTCCATCCCACCACCGCTGTGGATTTTTGTGCTCTCAGCCTCTTTCACTTCACCGTGAATGCTGGACCAATCCCTCTTGGTCATGACACTTAGTGTCTCTGGTCTAGTTCAGACCTCTCAACCATGGACCCTCCCCACATGGCTTGTCTCGGCTTGTAGGACCTTCACAGTCTTACTAGCACCGTTTTCATCACCGCTCATTCTGAGCTCTTTAGGATAGTCACATGTCCACATGCACCCCTATGATGCTTTCATAGTCCTCGCTCCCGGTGATACTTATATCCAAACATTGAATAGATTCACCTATTTAGTTTATTCTCGTCGGTTTTATCTCTAGAACAAGAGTTTAAAAAATCATAACCAAATCATTTACACATGTATATTTATAAGCAAAATATTGAAAAATAATCCAATACTTATCTGTATTGCATGTTTCCTCATTGGTCCACAAGATCCTGATTTGATTTGCAAGCCTTGGGATCACCGATGGACTTGGATGTTAGGTCAGCACGCAGGATACTTCATAACATCATTTTATATATATATCAGGCACAGTCAAGCCAACTCTCATTGGGTTTATCAGACCGAAAACAAATCGCCTGTACTTATATCAACAATAAATATATATATATCAGGAAGAGTCAAGCCAACCCTCACTGGGTTTATAATACCGTCAACAAATCGCCTGTACTAATATCAACAACCAATCATCAGCTAAGCCAACCCTCATTGGATTTATCAGGCCATCAACAACAACACATGCCCTTATATCAACCATAAACGACCATTTTCCATATCACCCAGAGACCACACTGTAAAATACATTTGCTTATCCTGACAACACAAGCAATATAAGTATATTCGTTACCGTTATTGCTCTAAAATTGTAACCATATTTCACACCATTCACTATCAAGTATTGAGACACCAAGAGTGTGTCCACTCCATAGGGTGTAATCAATATTGAAAAATCCCTTCATGATTTGACATCGAAAAAGCGTACACCCTTGTCAAGTGTGTATCATGTAGGCCCTATTCATACTCAAGCATGTTGAAATATTGTAACTTTGAAGAATATTCTATATGTATCTTTTGTGGTCCCCAATGGCCCTACCAGGAGAACCACTTGTATTATCTTGTACCCTGATGCTTCCAATCGGAAGAACTAATAAGAGTCTTGAGGTTATCCCCGCAAATTGTAAAGGTGGTTCATTAGCACCCTAGTGTGATTACTTGAGCCTACATGTGTAACTCGAGCCTATATGATTAAATAGAGCCTACATGTCAGGTGAGTTAATTGAAATGAACGGATGAATATAAATAGAGGTGTAGATCTCCTCACTTGAGACACACACTCTCACTTGTGTAGCAGATTAGTGGAGAAGAGAAGTAGCTGGAGAAGGAGGAGGATCAGGCTTTGATCTCCTTACTGGTTTTATCTTTTATCTTTTTGGGGCATCTATATTGAGGAAGCTTTCGCTGGGTTTTTCCCTTGAGCATTTTTCCAGGATAAATATTTGTGCTCCTTTTGTATGGTTGTGCTTGTCTATCTTTCAGTGATCCTATTTATATGATTTTGTTATGAAAATGTAATGAAATACTGATGTCTTAGCTAAGCATATCAAAATTTTAACATGGTATCAGAGCCACCCTGAAAGAAGGAATTGTGTGGCTACAGAATCTAGGGCTTCTTACTTTTTGGTTCTCTCTCCACAATCGATCAGCAAAAGAAGGCTAGGCTGACTCTCCATTGAAGGGTGCATCTTTCTGTCGAAGCGGAATTCGATTCCGAGCATTTTTAGTTTTCGGTGCGGAAAATTAGGGATTCTTGCAGAAGAAGAATTTTTGAGTGATCCTAGCATAGGATTTCTCTCCTCATCAAAATCAAAGTTTAGAGACCTGGATCAAGATTTTTGGTTGGGTGAAACTCCGGGAAAGTCAAACCCTAGTTTGACCCCGAGCTAGAAAAACCCTAAATACTAAAAATACTAAGTTTTGGTACATTCGCTATATATCGATATTGGCTATGGTTCAAGAGATGAAAATTTCAAATACTGAAGCTAAAATCCTTATGTACACTGTATCCAAACTTCAGCCTCAGATTCACCATATTCTGGGATATATGATCCCTCCAAGTTAGGGTTCTAGCCTCTTACAGAATTCATCCCTAAACAGGACACCTGGGGAGAATTGAAATATCTTGGGCTACAGAGGTCCAAATGGAATTCCTAAAGATGTTCTAGAAAGGGTACAAACTTTACTTCTCGTGGTCCAAACTGCAGACTTAGAATATGAAACAATGACACGTGGAAATCCGTACAACTTCACTGTTCGGAACAACCTTGTAACAAGGAACCTTGGGAAAATGATCATAAATCCCAATTGGTGAAACCAATTATAATGAAACCTATGGTTTTGGATCAGGGACATGTGAGGTTACCTTAGTGAAAAATTTCAGACACATAGGAGTAGTAATTTCGGAGATATCATAGAAACAGTGACAAGCATTTATGTAGAAGAAATTGGAAAACTAGGGCTTCCTGTTCCGGGAGCTTCCCTCCACTGTTTTCAGAAAAGGAGTACTTTGGACAGCTCCATTTGAAGAGATCTATATTTCTATCCAATCAGATCTAAAATATTCCAAGTTTTGAAAACTAGGGTTTCTGTGGCAAACCCTAGATCAGCCAGCTCCGGAACCAGGACGGACACCTCAAATCAGTAAGATCTAATCCTTTGTTATTTGCATTTGAGGTTCTCATTTCAAAGTGATATATCACATCAACTTGATGATAATCTTGGTGAAGTTGAAAACTTCCAAGCATGGAAGCATTTGATCTCTCTGAAGAAAATGAATTGGACACCTTCATGAGTAGAGAGGTTCCAGTTCCAGAAGGAGATGAGGCTCAAAGCCTTACACAAGAAGAACTTGATCAAGGCCAAGAAGATCATTGTTGATTCAATCACAGATCAACTTGTACCATAAGTGTCTTCCCTAAAGACACCAAAGATGTTTGATTCCTTGATCAAGATATTTGAATATAAGAACATTAATTAGAAGATGGATTTGAGAAAACAGTTGAAGAATGTGAAGATCCAGAATGCAAAACATCTTGAAGCGGTAGAAGAAGAATTGGAGAATGCAGAAGTGGTGATAGCCACCTTGAATGGTCTCCCAGGATCATAAAATTCATTCATTCAAGGAATGTGTGCCAGAAGGAAGTAATTACTTTCAACAGACTGTAGGAGGAAGAAGAATCTCGACTCATAAGAAGAGAAGAAGAAGGTCGGACCAATTGAAGATCAAGCTCTCACCATTCAAAGAAGATCCCTTAAGCAATGAGTAATGTGAAGAACTCAATTCTTGAAGAACCTCTTATCCATATTATCATTTGGATAAGAAATGATGATGTCATGAATGAAGAAGATGATGAAGTAGAAGGATCAAGAAGGATTCTACCCACGAAACGAATAAAAGATAAGTATTCAATTGTCTTTGCATGATATTGTTTGGTAATGCATTTGATTATATTTAGTTGATGTATTATGCATGATAGATTCTTTGCATTAATGATTGTATACTACTAATATGCTTGTGATGGGTAAGTAGCTCATGGTGCCATATAACTCTCCATTGCTACTTATCAAACCTATTTGCTGACATATTGGATTAGTGCACAATCTCAATGATGTCATGGTAAAGATGGAAGACATCTAGAAAGTTTTCGTGAGACATGGATTAATGTTGTATTGGCTAAACAATTGTATGATGCATAATAATTTGCCATTATGCATATGTTTTATAGTTCTAACCATGTAACTGGTGCATTTGAATTGTAGGAAAGGTCTTGTACAACCTCCTACAAGAAAAGAAGGATGAGACTTGTTCCGAATAACAAGTGATGACAATTCAAGATTCACTCCAATGAACATGAATCTGAAGCTCCCAGGGTCAGAGACACCATGACAGAAGAAAGAGCTTTAGAGAGTGGTATATCCACCTTGAAGGATGAATACCACCATGGGTATCAGAGATAACTCAAGATGAAGAAAAGAATGCTATGAAAGAAGCTATGATCAAAGAATAACAGTTGATCATGGGGAATGATGTATACGATATGATTTTGAGACATAAAGGGAAGTACGTAGTATCTTACATATGGATCTACAAGAAAAAGTGTACAAAGCAAATTTCATGAGTTTCCTTTGAAAGAATAGACTATGACATGACATACTCTATCGACAGGTATATGTCAAGCATAGAACCACCTATACAGAATGAAGAGGGAAGATGATACTACCACTTCAGGGGGAGTGACTACAGAAGATATCTGAGTTCAACATGGTACGACATGATGGACAGCTTCTTGATGGATCGAGACTTTACCAAGAGTAAAGTGGGTTCCAACCTTCAAGATTGAATGCAGAAGGCTAGGATATGTTGATGACCTGACAAGATGAACTCATGAAAGATGTTATGATGAAAGAATACTAGAATGATGTTTGGGATATAATACTCAAACCAGAAAGCAAGAATGTGGTATCTTCTAAATGGATCAATAAGATAAAATATGCTACTGATAGAAGTAAGGAAAGACTTGTGGCTTCTCTCAGAAAGAGGGAATTAATTCTGAAGAGACACTTACTCCAAGAAGCAAGGTATACTTTCTTCAGAACTATCATGGTAGTTTCTTCCATGATGAAGTAAAGACAATCCTTCCTTAATGGTATGATTGAGGAAGAGTTTTACATCAAATAGTCACAAGGATTTGAAGTTGAAGATAGATGCACTTACATATGCAAGTTGAAGAAGGCCCTCTATGGCCTGAAACAAGATTCCAGAGCTTGGTATGGAAGAATATATAGTTTCCTGATGAGCATGGGATTTTCCAAGAGTAAAGTCGATCCTAACCTTTATCTCAAGGTTGTAGAAGATGAACCTGTCATTCTGTTATTATATGTGGATGACATATTTCTGACAGGGAATGAGAAACAAATTGTAGAATGCAAGAAGAAGTCCGCTGAAGAATTTAGACCTTGGTCTAATAATTTATTTCCTAGGTCCAGAAATATGAAGGAATCTTTCTCAATCAAGGAAAGTATGCAGTGCAAAGTTTGAAAAGATTTGATATGTTGGAATGCAAAGTCATGGCCACACCCATGGAATCCAACCTGAAGCTGTTAGTTGATGACTCATCAGATTTAGTGGATGTGACTCATTACAGACAGATCATTGGGTCATTAATGTACTTAACAAATTCTAGACCAGACATTTGTTTTGCTGTGAACACTTTAAGTAAATATCTTGTTCAACCAAGAATGGTTCACCTCGTAACCGCAAAACATGTGATGAGATATCTGAAAGGGACTATAGACCTTGGTCTATACTATGATGGTAGCCATGAGTATAGATTGTATGGCTACACAGATGCAGATTGGGCTGGAAGTATCTCAAACAGGAAAAGCACATTAGGTAGATGCTTTTGTTTGGGGTCTGCTATGAGTTCATGGTTTAGCAGGAAACAGTCCAGTGTTTCTCGTAGCACGGATGAAGCAAAATACATAGCAGATTGCTCTGCTAATTTGTGAAGTCATATGGATTCAGAAGCTGATATCAGGTCTCTTTGACCTAAAGATGGATACTACAATGATTCTATGTGATAACCAGATTTGTGATGATAGAGAACCCCGTGTTCCGATTGCAACACATAAAAATTCAGTATTTCTACATATGAGATAAGATGTAGATTATTATGTTTCAGTATTCCCATACTAAAAGATATAGATGATGTCTTAGTATTTACATACTGTAGATGCAGATGATGATGATTCTTTATTTCTATACTGAATATAGAGATGATGATGCTTTCAGTATTTATATACTAAAGATATAGATGATGATGCTTTCAGTATTCACATACTAGAGATACATATAGTGATAGTTCAGTATTCACATACTGAAGATGTAGATGATGATGTGCTGACGAAGCCTCTGTCTCAAGTAAAGTTCAAACACTTTCGAGACAAGCTTGGTGTGGTTCGGAAGAACCTTCCTCGAAAGGGGGAGTAGTGATGTTGCAGTAGGATTGTATCATCCCTGGGCATCTGCCCTAAAGTGATACGGTGGCCTCGGTCCTCGAGAATGGAGATGGATTGTATCATCCTAGGGCATCTATCCAAAAGTGATCTGGTGAAATCGGTCCTTGAGAATGAAGAGGGATTGTATCATCTTGGGACATCTGTCCAAAATAGATCCGATGACTTCAGTCTTCGTAAATGTGGTGGGATTGCATCATCCCTGAACTTCGGTTCAAAATGTATCTAGAGGTCTCAGCCCCCATGAATGTGGTAGGATTGCATCATCCCTGAAATTCGATTCAAAATGTATCCAGCGGTCTCGGCCCCCATGAAAATGGTGGATTGCATCATCCCTGAACCTCGGTTCAAAATGTATCTGGAGCTCTTGGCCCCCGTGAAAGTGGTGGATTGCATCATCCCTGAACCTCAGTTCAAAATGTATCCAGAGGTCTTGGCCCCCATGAAAGTGGTGGGATTGCATCATCCCTGAACCTCAGTTCAAAATGTATCCGGAGATCTCGGTCCCCATGAATGTGGTAGGATTGTATCATCCTTGAACTTTGGTTCAGAATGGATCCGGTGACTTCAGTACTTGAGAACGTGTGTTGATCCCATAATTCCTAGAGGAAGGATTGTCTGAGTTCCACATATGTGTTGATCCTGTAATTCCAAAAGGAAGGATCTTTAGCAACTCCGTAAAGACCTAAATCCCGTAATTCCAAAAGGAAGGATCATTGACTTGATCCCATAATTCCAATAGGAAGGATTGTATGAGTTCCACAGTTGTGTTGATCCCATAACTCCAATAGGAAGGATTTTTTGAGTTCCACATCTGTGTTGATCCCGTAATTCCAAAAGAAAGGATCATTAGTAACTCCGTAAAGACCTAAATCCCGTAATTCCTAAAGGAATGATCATTAAATTGATTCCGTAATTCCAATAGGAAGGATTGTTTGAGTTCGACAGATGTGTTGATCCTGTAATTTCAATAGGAAGGATTGTCTGAGTTCCACAAATGTGTTGATCCCGTAATTCCAAAAGGAGGGATCGTTAGTAACTCCGTAAAGACCTAAATCCAATAATTCTGAAAGGAAGGATCGTTAGTAACTCCGTAAAGACCTAAAATCCCGTAATTCTAAAAGGAAGGATCATTGGTAACTCCGTAAAGACCTAAATCCTGTAATTCCAAAAGGAAGGATCATGTTGATGTTTTGATGATGTTGATGTTTTGATGATAATGATGATGATGTACTGATCAAAAGATCAGTGTATGATGATGATGATGTACTGATCGAAAGATCAGAGTATGATGATGATTACGATGTATTGATCGAAAGATCAGAGTATGATGATGATGATGTACTGATCAGAGTATGACGATGATGATGTACTAATCAAAAGATCAGAGTATGATGATGATAATGTACTGATCAAATGATCAGTATGTGATGACAACGACGTACTGACCAAAAGACTAGAATATCATGATGATGATGTTGTTCGAGACTTGAAGTATGATTATGGTGCTGATCATGATGTTACTGATCAGGTTGATGATCGAAAGAACAAAATGTTGAAGATGTTGTTGCTGATCGAAAGATCAAAGTGCTGAAGATGTTGCTGATCGAAATGTTTAAGATGTTGTTGCTGATCAAAATATCAAAGTGCTAAAGATGTTGCTGATCAAAATGCTGAAGATATTGTTGCTGATCAAAAGGTCAAAGTGCTAAAGATATTGATGCTGATTGAAAGGTCTAAATGTTGAAGATGTTGTTGTTCGAAAGGTCAAAGTGCTGAAGATGTTGTTGAAGGTGTTGCTGATCAAAAGGTCAAAGTTTTGAAGATGTTGCTGATCAAAAGGTCAAAAGATTCTGATGCTAATCAAAGAGTTGCTGTCGTTGAAAATTGAAGACGAAGACTATATGATGTTGAAAAGCTTCCAATGATTTATAGATGTGTTACCCTGATGGTGTTGATGATGTCCTCTCCTACTATTGTTGTTGTTGTTGTAGAATACCCTTCTCGTTAAGGGGGAGTGTTGAAATATTGTAACTTCGAAGAATATTCTATATGTATCTTTTGTGGTCCCCGATGGTCCTACCGGGAGAACCACTTGTATTATCTTGTACCTCGATGCTTCTAATTGGAAGAAATAATAAGAGTCATGAGGTTGTCCCCTAAAATTGTAAATGTGGGTCATTAGCACCCCAGTGTGGTTACTTGAGCCTACATGTGTAACTCGAGCCTACATGATTAACTCAAACCTACATGTCAGGTGAGTTAATTGAAGTGAACGGATGAATATAAATAGATGTGTAGCTCTCCTCATTTGAGACACACACTCTCACTTGTGTAGCACATTATGGGAGAAGAGAAGTAGTTGGAGAAGGAGGAGGATCAGGCTTTGAACTCCTTGCTAGTTTTATCTTTTATCTTTTTGGGGAATCTATATTGAGGAATCTTTTGCTGGGTTTTTCCCTTTAGGGTTTTCCCAGGATAAATATTTGTGTTCCTTTTGTATGGTTGTGCTTGTCTATCTTTCAATGATCTTGCTTATATGCTTTTGTTATGAAAATGTAATGAAATACTGATGTCTTAGCTAAGCATATCAAAATTTTAACAAAGCAATCGGTCCTAATGGAAATAAAATCAAAACATGTTCTACATATGGAATTTTAACAATCTAATATGCATATTCTTAGCTATGGTCACAAAAGACTTATCCATTTGTCGAGGCAGTATTCCTTCATTAAGGAGGAATGGGGGCTCCCTTCTCTGAGTTGACAGTCCCTCGGTTTTCCATCCCAATTCCTTATTACATTTGATATCCACACATGTCTTACCAACATTGTTGTACAGGAATAAACACCTTATAACCAAAGGTCTGGGGTTACCAACATACTCATAAAACTTGCAGGCAATTGAATTTAGAGTACAGAAAGGAAACAAAAGGATAGAATAGAATCACCCGATTCATGACGGTTGATCCTAGCTTTGTCCTCTTCTGCTCTGCTTCTCCTCCAAAGCCTTCAGGGATGCTTCTCCTTCACCTCTGAAGAGAAAATCCTCCAAGTGCAAGCTTATACATGTATATAGAACAGGTTGGATAAATCATATATAGAGTGATTAATCATAAATATTCATCAAACCATGATACATGAAAGACATTCAAGACACATTTGGAAGAAGGATTCTATTTATTAACAATAGTGAATGAGTTAAGATTACAACCCAACGCCTGAGACAAGGACTCCTCTGCAACCAAAGGATTCTAAGTTCCGCTGCTCCAAAGACTTCTAAATAGACACCACTAGCATAACTTTGCTCTTCAAGTATGATTGATTAATACCCTCCCCAAGGCCTTTATTTATACTTAGTGAAATAAGGCAGTTTCGAGGGTTGAGGAGGTTGAGACAGTTAAGATGGTTATAGTTAAGGGCTTAACAAATCTCAAATAATTGTGATTTATTATTTTTAATGTCAAAGGAAGGTGTACATAGGTATTGATACTGGCAACCTGCGTATGACACACGAGTTGCTCTAAGGGAAGCCCACGTATAGATCTGTATGCGGGTTGCAATTACAGAGACTCGCTTATAGTACGCAACATGATGTAGGAAAAGTCACGTATGTACGGGGGTTGCATATAGGCAAAGGCGCATACAACACTTGACATATTCAAAGGTAAAAATGGCAAGCTGGATGAATAATGAATGTAGTTCATAACATGCCCATCTATAATGTTTTAGGAAACCTTCAATCCATAAGTGTCCTTTTGTGTGCCAACATAGGGAAATGTCGGCACTCGGACGAAGAAGTGCCATTTGGGTAGATAACAGATGCCCCGTAATGTGTGAGGTCAGAGGGAAATGATGGCTGAAATACATTATAATATTTATCTTTGGAGAACTCAAAAATCTAATGGGGCAGAGGTAGTACCTGAAACAAATACATAATAATGTCATATACAAAATCATATCTGAGGATTCTATGTTCAATATACTGGAACACTAGCTCCTTTACAATATTTGAGTACATCATATGATACGGGTACTAGACCATGTATATTATAAAGGTGGATCGAAGCCACAATATACAATAATGATGAGTCTTCAAAGATCTGGAAGCTGTGTACATAAATGGAACATAATCTTGCGCAACTTAGTTCATATGTGAGGAACTAAGGTCTTCATAAACAATCCCAAAGAACCAGTACAATCCAAGCCATGTGAATAAATGTAGGTTGAAGTCGAACATGGAAAGGATTCAATAGCTTGTCAATCAATAGGTAATAATCAACAACTGAAGCAAAGAAATTCACCAATGATGAAATTGAATCCTAAGGTACAACCATCAAAACTCTAAGTCTTTGTCATTGGGAAGTACTGAAACAGAACCATGCTATGATAAGGAAGGCAATAGATCCTCCAACGGATCACAAGAGTGACTAGGAACTGGGAAAAAGAAGGGAGACACAATAGATAACATATATAACAATGATGGGATCAGGATAAAGATCAAACATTGGGTTGAGTCCTTGAACAGTGAGCATGATACAAAGATGACCCAAGGCAACATTTTACTCATAAATAAAACAACTAGACTTATCTGTCATGTAGGAGACATGATTAGATTCCCCAGGTATAATGGACAAGGTATAATGGACAAGAGGAGGAGTAGGAAACTCAAACTAATAGCTGAACGAAAAAGTGAACACTGAGACATGGGTATTGAAAAAAATAGAGAGTGTTATGTTCAAGGAGGACATGCTGCCACTACTGAAAACAAGAGAAAAATTATTCTTTACCTTCCCTGTTAAATTTTAACAAGTCTAGGAAAGTCAACTCGGATCCCTCTTAATTTTTTAACAAGCTTGAAGAGACAAGAAAATAATGCTTTATAATGTCACTGATTCATGGATTTAATGAGCCTGAACTAGTACATGCTTAGTTGTTGTTTTCATATTTAGAGAGTCTGAAAACTCCAAAGAAGACTCCAGGGGGGTCCTTTTCCATCCAATTTAGTCTCCTGAAGCTGAAAAAGTATAAAACATACCATAGAAGAACTCTCTTAACTTCCGTAGAAGAAAAGGTGAACCTTTTCGCACTTAGTCAGGGAGGTCCAAAAAAGGTTAAATTACCACCTACCCAACGCTCCTTCCAGAACAGCATGAATAGCTTGAGTTTTACGAGTGTGAAGGAAAGCAAGATCACTCGGAAAGATCCATTTGATTACGAGAAATGGGGCTTATAAAAATAAACTTGTTTCTTTGTTCTTAAGTGTTTAACGTGCATGACAAAGACACAAAGTACATGGAATATTTTTTATGTTTAGGTCCAGAGCATGAAAAAGAGAAAACTAAGCTCATACCGGGCATTCCTTTTCTGTAAATTTAGTCCCTCAGGTCTGGAAAAGTGATAAACCTATGCCTGAGAATACTCTTCTCAATTAAAATAGAAAAGAGAGGGATCCTTTCTCGTATTATTCCTTGTGTTCCGAGAAAGAGATAACCTACCACTGATGCGAATTCCCATTCACATATTCTTAACGATCTTTAACGGACAAGTTAACTCGGCAGTCAAGTCTATTTTAGAGGAGTCAAACCTGGGCCTAAAGAAACTCCATAAGGGCGGGGAGTCCTACAAAGGGATAGCTTGTAAAAAAAGTTTCAAAAAGAAGCTCTATTTGGTGTAAAAAATAGCTAAAAGGATACCCCTGTACCTGAAACAATTGCGGCATGAGTATCATAAGACACCATAGGTTTTAAAGGAGGATACTCATGAAAAAAAGGGTCATATCCACGAAAGAACAATGGTAAAAATAGGGAACTAATGGTTTATAATACCATAGTCAGTGGAAAAATGTTGATTGCTAAGGTTAATGTGGATTGAGTATAGATGCAAAAAATGCATTAGAAATGACAAAACCACCCTATGGGAGAAAAAAACACTTGATAATGATTAAAAACATGTTTCAAGGCAAAAAGAGATATGGTATTAGTTGAATAGATTTCAAACTATAGGAAAAAAATCCACTCTGAGAAATAAAATTTCTATAAATAGTTCAAAATCAAAACAAAACTCACCATTTTGAATTTTTAGCCATAAGAAGCAACTTTTTACCTCTACCTTCATTCGATCATTGTGGACAATCTAGTGGACAAAATCAAATTCTGCAAGCTGCAGGTAAGCCTACACCCCGAGCTCTTCAATTTGATCATAGCAATTATTATATTTGAGTCCCAATTTCATTATTAAAAGCATCCTAAAGCATGTCACGGTGTGTATGGGGGTTCACAGTGTAAAGACTCGTGTACACATGTTCTGTACGTGGGTCACCTTTAGAGACAGTCGCATACAGTACACGACATGTCTAACTATACAATCGCGTGTATTGCGTGAAGGATAAAAAGCTAATTATAGTCAAAAACATTTGAAATTTTATATGAAATTGATGAATCATATTACTTGTTTTGCTAGGTGTGAAGATGGTGTTGGAATGGAGGGAACGGGAACATGAAACTATGGACCAAGAAGTGCTCCAAATTGCACCCACCATACATGCTTTATGAATGAGTGGGTTATTAAAGTTCTTTCGCACATCACCCATGCGGGCCAATGTCCACCTATTGGAGTTCATGATAAACTATTGGGATCATGATTTGGGGATGTTTGACCTACAAGGTGAGACTTTGGAAATTACTTCCAAGGACATATATTTCATTACCGATCTATCAGGACGTGGAGCACTAGTCAACTTAGAGGGCACCGGTAGAGGCGGTGATCCTTTAAGTGTCCAGAACTACATAGATGTGTTCTGCACACCAGGTACCCAGAAGAGAGGGAGTTGTGTCCCTATTGCACATATCTGTGATTTCACACTACAGGTACTGACGAGCACCATCATGAGGATTGCAGGATCCTCTTCTTTACATTTAGATACATGGAACCAAATGAGGTTGACGGTGGATTGTATGCATGGTGCCCTCTATGATTGATGTTTAGGAGTTGTCCCCATTAAGAAAATACAACTCTTCGATTGCAAGAGAGGAAGGCGAATGAACTTTGGGTATTCTAGCATATTGGTTTCCTTATTCGAGAGAGAGTACCAGGGTTGAGCCTCGCCATACCTCTACTAGTCCAATCTCCACTTCAGCCAAGGATGAGCAGATGGGGAGACATCTTCCTCCATCAAGGAGGAGGAGACACAGTCAAGAGTGTATACAATGATGACTTCTACATCTGGTGGGAGCAACAGCTACCAGCACTAAAACAGTTTCCATATGCTGGCATGGATTTCCGAGGTGATCCAGACCTTGTCCTCCCTCTAGGAGGAGCATGGGGAGAGCTAGGTAAAAAAAAATTAATTTTTTAACATTTTTAAAAATTTTTATGAATTTTAAAATGATAGATATATACATATACGTACAAGTCTTAATCCTATAAACATGTCAAAATGCAGATATTGGACCGATCCGCCCTGAGGGGCATTCATGCATGTTTGTTCATCCTGTCATAGGCGAAGACCTAGGGCTTATTAGGGTTCTAGAGGGAAAGATGGCCAGGTTGACCCAAAGAGTTCCCACCTTGCAGATAGAGCATATCCTGGACGTCGTGCAGGAGTTCGTTGTTGGAGTTCCACCGGTCTGGTTACGCCTTTTGAGGCAAGTGGCCAGAGCGGTTCTTGTATACATAGATGTTGTGGAGGCTTCCGAAGCTGAAGAGGCTGAGGAAGCTAGATTAAAGAGGGACCCTAGGGACCAAGGTCATCCAAGTGACCAGGGTGGTCCTGCTTAGATCTAGGACATTTTGATGGACTGCGATCCACATTTTTGTATAGTTTTGTATATTATACAGTTATGACTGGATCTGAGAATTAGAATCGACCTATGTATGGACAGATACTCACACACACACACACACACATATATTGTTGTTGTTAGTTTATTTATAAGTGTTTTTTATGTGCATGCTGTATATTTTTATGAAATGTGTGTTAGATGCCAATCTAAAATGTAATTAGCATATGCATTAGTGAATGAATTCTAATTTCGTGGAATGTAGTTGAATATAATAACTTCAAAATTTCTTTCCAATAACCAAATTTGCATGAACTGACGTAATAGAATAGGATTTCACACCTGATAAGCTCGATTGAGCTAGGAGACCACCAGTTGAGAGTCCAGACAGACCTCGAACTGGGTGATACCACGTGACAAAGCATCTCATAGAAGCTCAATTACAGCTCTATACTCAGCAACATTATTAGAAGAAGGACCTAAGCAAGTGCCTCCTACGGCAACTAGCTGTCCTGAGGGAGAGTAAATGACCCACGCTGCTGAGGCTAGATTACAAGTGTGGCGACTGGCACCATCGACGAACCCTATATACCTTTCAGAAGACATCTGCAACAACCAGCAGATGGTATTAAAACAAAATCGACAACTTAATGTACATAAAAATACATACAAGAAAAATACAAGAAAAAGTGCTAAGCCTAAGCATAGTACTTCTTCAGGTAGAGCCCATTTCTAGGCTCAAGCAGCTTGTTCCCATCAAAATCAATTAACTCATATGGGCCCTTCTTCAAGAATTTCGACACAAAATAAGGTCCTAACCACATGGCCTTGAATTTTCCTGCCCCCAAGGGTCCATTGTCTTGGTCCCAAAGCAAGACAAGTTCCCCCTTAGAGAAAACCCGAGGTTTGACTGATTTATCATATTGAGTTTTGACCCTATTCTTATGAGCTTGATTAGCAGTTAGCACATCTCTACGTTGTTCATCAAGGTTTTCTAAATGTACCAGACGTTCCTCAAGCTCTATCGTATCAGGTAACACATGAATAGCTATTTTTAGAGATGGTATTTCACACTCAATCGGGGTAACTGCTTCCACTCCATGGACGAGTTGGAAGGGGGAGAAACCCATAACAGTTTTTATGTTAGTTTGGTAGGCCCAAAGAGCAGGATATAGCATGATGTATCAGTTATAATGGGCTGCATCAATTGTACGTTTAAGGATAGTTTTTAAAGTCTTGTTTACAGCCTCAACCTAACCGTTTGCTTACAGATAGTACGAAAATGAATGTTCTTGTCTGAATCCGAGCATAGTAGTCAGTTCCGTCATCATGCTATTTTGAAAATGACTACCATGGTCAGTGGCAATCACTTTGGGCATACCAAACCGTGCTATAATCTGATTGAATACAAAGAAAGCTGTTGTTTCCCCGTCGGCTTTAAAAGTAGGCATTGCCTCTGCCCATTTCGTAAAATAGTCAATAGCGACAATGATATATTTATGCCCCCCAGTCGAGGCTGGGTTGCATGTCACATAATCAATCCCCCATTTCATAAAGGGGCCTACCGAGAGAATGGGAAACACGGGGGATTCACTTGTTGACCAATATCCTAGCACGTTAGTTCATATTGTGGGTTTTAAATTTCTTAAAAATCAGGCGAATATATTGCAAGTATTGGGGGGGATAAGGGGTTTAGGGTGGGGGGTTAGGGAGGTTTATAAGGATTAGGGTATAAAAAAGGGTGGTGGGGACATTTTAGATATTGGAAGGGGGTTTCAACAAAAGGAGTTTGGACCAATATCTATAGAAATTAAGGGTATTCTTTAATACTCCATGATTGCATGTGCTATGTGAAAGGTTCATTGAGTGAAGCCCCTGTGATGGGAAATAACAGAGCGGGATGCTACCACATTTTCCTGGTGTAAAGCTGACAAGGATGACAATGCTTCACTGCTTCCACACAATCTTTGAAGATCGTGGGCCAGAAATAACCAGCACGTAGTATCTTCTGGGCCGTTGCTAACCTAGATAAATGACCCCCACACGCTCTACTATGGGAATCATTCAGGACAATCTCTGCTTCCTCATAGGTAAGGCATCGACACAAAATAGAATCTACCCCTCTTCGATATAATGTATCTCCTATGATGAGGTAGTTATTAGCATGAAGGCGTAATTTACGTCATTCCTCCCATGAGGAAGTTGCAAGGTACTTCAAAGTCTAAAGATATATAAGAATATCCTTGTACCAAGGATCAGAGGTGGATTTCTAGAAGATATGCTCATCTAGGAATGGGTCATCTTCAACGGCTACATCTTCTTCAATAGGAAATTCTGCTATAAGCTCAACAAAAACTAAGGACTTTTTAGACTGAGCGGACTGAAAATCCAAGTCAAAATATTGAAGAATGACTATCCATTTGTTAAATTCCCCCCCAACAATCCATCGAGACAAAACATATTGAAACGGATTCACATCCACCACTACTGTTGTGGTCCTCAGTAAAATGTAGTGACGTAACCTCTGAACAGCATAAACAACTGCTAAGGCTAATTTCTCGACATGGGAGTACCTAAGTTTAGGTCCGGCCAAAGCATGACTAAGATAATAAATGACATGCTCTACAAGCTTATCGTCCTCCTGGACCAGCACTACCCCAATGGTCGACTCGGATGCGACCAGATATAATATAAAATCCCTAAAATAATCTGGCGGACGCAATAAGGGTGCCGACAACAAAGCTTTTTTCAATGCCTCGAAAGCAAGTTGTGCAATTTCATCCCATACAAATGGGGTGTCCTGTTTGAGCAGGTGTATGAAACCCTTAGTAATCTTGGCATAGTTAACAATAAAACGTCGAAGAAAATTAGACTTCCCTTGCAGGATTTGAAGTTTCCTAATAGAACGAGGAGGAGGCAGATTTACAATGGCCTCAACTTTTAATGGATCCACCTGGATGCCTCTATTAGAGAAAATGAACCCGAGCAATATTCCTAACTTGACACAGAATACACACTTGTGGGGATTCAAGTGGATTTTATAATGTTTGCATCTCTCAAATATCAACTGTAAGTGATCTGGATGTTGAATCCTCTTACAAGAATGTGCAGGTAGATCATCAAGGTATGGTTCGACAATGGCTTTAATATCATGGGAGGCAAAGTTCATAGCTCGTTGAAAGGTTGCCCCAACATTTTTCAATCCAAAGGGCATTTTCTTGTACACTAAGGTACCCCAAGGACAAATGAAAGTAGTTTTATGTTGGTCTTCTAGATTTATTTGAATTTGATTGTATCCGGAGAGACCATCCATAAACGAGAACACCTCACTTCCTGCACAAGCATCTATAATCTGGTCTATAAATGGCGTGGGATAGTTATCCTTAGGATAGGATTTATTCAAATATCTAAAGTCAGTACAAAAGTGGATAGTCCCTTGCTTCTTATCAACAGGAACAAGGTTAGATACCCATTCCGTCAAAGCTATGGGATAGATAACACTAGCCTTCAAAAGCTTTTCAACTTCAGCCTTCACAACCGCCGCTTTGCACGGGTTAACGGGTATTAACATTTGTCAAACCGGTTTGGCATCAGGATATGTTTGGATTTCATGTTCAACAATCGATGGATCTATGCTTAGCATCTCCTCATATGACCAGGCAAAGACATCACAGAATTCCTTAAACAGGGCAGTATAGATAGCAATCTCTTCAGGAGAGTAGTTTGCACCTATGTATATGTTTTCCATGACATCAGGGTTTACAAAGATGTTAATAGGTATAGTGGCAGAAATATTTTCCATATTCCCCTCAGCAAACATTCCTTCCCTAGGAAAGGGATTGATGGGTGTATCAACATCTTTTGACAGTCTCAAACGAAACTCTTGATTTTCTATTCTGCTTAGTTCTAGAAGAAAATAGGATTGATGGTGAAGATCCTCACAAATCTTACCACGTCCACTCATGGCTTCCAAGATGGATTCATCAAAAGGTAAAACCATGTCTAAAAAATCTATAGAGTGCAAAGAGTTTTCTGCCCATGCGGGCAAATATACTTCTTCCAGATCCTCCGAGACTGTAAGAGGATTCATAATGGGATCAATAGTGGTTTGAGTGATATCTTGGTAAGCTACTTCCACTGTCGATAAGGGCACCTTTGGTTCATGGGGGGAAGGGAGAACCCAAGGATTAGTCCTATCAACAACCGTGGCTATGGACCTCCCCACACTAGTAGAACCAATATAATTAACCGAGGCTGGAAGATCAAATGTGCCCATCAGTGATGTGTACATTCCATCCCCCAAAATCTGTGCAGTAGGTTTGACCTGATCAACCAATGGCACAACGGACTCATTAGACTCTAAATGGCCTTTTCGAGTAAAATCAAGTTGGTAAATAGTAACCAACTTGACCTCATGTGGAAAAACCACTACACGAAAGACGACCGATGCAATAGCGGACATCACATAAGTCCAGTTTCTTCCCAAAAGCAGATTATAGTCCAAGGGTGCATCAATCACTTCCACCTCAATAGACACTGCTTTCCCTTCCAGCTTAATTTCAAAAGCCAGCAGGATACCATGTGGATGAAAGGACCTTCCATCGAAAGCAGTAAGTAGAGTGTTTGATGGGACCAGCTTTGGGGATCCGAGAGCTTTCCAATAGGTCAAGGACATAATGCATGTAGAAGCACCCTCATCAACAACTACCCTTCCAATGGTCTTTCCACCATGGATGACATCTATTGATAAGGCTACATGGTAAGGTAGGTGAATTTTAAAATCTGACAAATGAAATTTCTCCATGAGACTCGATGAGTCCATGCTGCCTAAAGCTGCTAAGAGGGCATCCCACTGGGCAGGATAACTCTGTAACACCTCTAAAGCTAACATTGCACACGGGTTTTGGGATAGATATTCAACCACGGAGTAGTTTGAAGCAACCCTAGCATTAGGGTTATGCAAGGTCTTCTTGAAGACACCTTTTGGTATCTTCAGCATAGTTTCAGCAGGCTTCTCTATCATGAGAGGGTTAGAAGTTTCACCTATAGCTTTACCCTTCTCAGAAGTCTCTTTCTCATAATTTTTATTCCTCGTCTGTAACAAAGTCAAAGATCAGACCATGTTGATATATTTTGGCTCAGGGGCATTTTGAGTGCCCCCTGCTACATTAGAAGCTGAAGCTGAGTTCTGTCCTTGGGGGAAAGGATCCTTCAGGACAGCCAGTTGTTGAGCTTTAAGCAGCTTCTGGGCTTGTTCCATAAGGGGACAAAGGTGAGTAAGGTGGTCCTCGTGGCACAACTTGCATGGGAACTTAACCTTCTTCTTTTCTTTTTCCCCCCCATCAGCACTATTCTCGGGCTTCTGATTGTTTTGGTTTCCCTCTCCTTTCTTTCCTCTCTTCTTCTTCCCACCGAGCTGGTAATTACCCTTTTGAGAGGTCTATGCAAAAACATTTACACTCTAGGGGGAGGGGCAGCCTTTGCTACCTCCATCATAGACTTCTTGACGAACAACTGATGAAGTTGCTTAGCCAAAGACTCTATGGTGGGAGAGTTGAAGGACCCAACCACACCATCGGCATGGGGTCCAAGCTTAGTCTTCTCTGTATCGTGCGTAGGCCTCGATGCCGCAGAGATAATCTCATACAAGATCCTAGATTTGGAATAAATCAAATCCAAATGCTGGGCCCTGAGAATGTCTTCTTCTTCATTCGTCACTCCTGAGGTGGATATGTCCTTAGATATGTAGGGAAACAAGGATTTAAGGAACCACTCTAGTACGAACTCAGGAGGGATAGTGGCTTGTATAAGGCTCTTTAGCCTCCTCCACTCTTGGATGTGATCCGAGATGTGGGTATCCTTGTTCTACCTAAAGGTACATAACAAGTCCGTTCTGAAATCATATCAGACCGGAAGCTGAAAGTGGATAAGGAATGCACTAGCCAAGTCCCAGAAACTACTGAAAGCAGCAAAAGGCAATTCAATATACCATTTTGCCACAGTATTTGTTAAGGTTCTCTAGAACAACCTCAACCTAAATGAATCTTCATTCAGTGAATTCAAAGAACACCATAAATGAAATGTGGTGGCATGATCCCTAGGATCTTCACCATCTTTGCCTTCGAATTTAGGGATGTCCGATAGCAATTTGGTGGAAACAGGTGGCCACAAGGGGTCATGCCTCACCGGGTCATTCATTAACTTTGACAAATCTGGCAAGTTGAACATTTCCAAGAACGAAATATTGGGTCGAACCGAGGCACTAAATCTGCCAGCCTGGGGATTAGAGGGACCTGCCCCCGAATGCCCATAGGTAAAAGTGGGGTTTCCCCCTACCACCGGTTGCGAAGTGGGTAGATTACTCTAAAATGGATTCCATCTATAAGCCACAGGGTTATGAGTGGGAGGTGTAGTATAATAATTTTGGGTCATCCCAATCGAAACTGGGGTCTGAAAGACAGGAGCCGATATCCCTCCGCTAAATAATGAAAAGGAAGAGCTCGTAAAGGAGTTTGTAAAATTTTCTCATAAGAGGTATTGTTTCCAAACTGCACTCCTACATACGAAGGTGATGGGCTTACGTATGGAGTGGATGGGGGAATGTGCTCCCCATTCCAAGGAAATCCTTGGACGAAAGCCAAGGATCCTACTGGACCACTCTGGGTAGTGTATGGGAAGGAATAAGGAACAGTAGGTATACTAGGAATCCCAGTAACCATATCACCAGAAGTACCTTCTAGGTTTGAGTGAACCGGTGGTTGGACCACCCGGCTCATTGGATTCAAAGGTGTAGAAGGTATACTAGATCTAGGGGCACTTATCGAGGGAGGTAGTACCCCTTCAACCGGAACGGCTAAGGTGAACACAAAAGAAATTTCTCCCATAGAAGACATGATCCTACCCACAGGGACACCTAAAATAGGTGAATCAAAAGGTCTAACCTGAACGATCACAGGATCGTTTAAATCAGTCAAGAGTGTGTGAAAATTCCTTGCAAAACCATCAGTCTGCAAGTATTCTATCTCAACTATATCAAGATTAAGATGGTTAGCTATAAGTGATTGTTCACCTAGAACTTCACTTACTCCTACTGGTTCAAATGAATCATCCATGTCCAATCTTCACCTTTGGGGTGGAGGTGGAGGTTCCAATGTAACGAGAGGAGGAAGGTTTTGCAACCTTCTTGACCTTCTTATAGGTTGGTCCTATATGATTGAAAATTTAAGAAATCAAACCCTAAGGCCAACTAAACACAAGAAAAACCACAGAGCACACACTATAAAAAATCCTAAAGCCTCAAACAATCAATCAAGGGTGAAATATATGCTTTCCCGAAGAAAGATGAAGAACGATTACTTGGTGTCCTTGAAGTGGTTCTTAGGCACAAGCGGAGGAATCACCAACTGCCCTCCCACACTTACAACAAGGGTTACCTTCCAAGCCCATCCAAGGTGAACCAGAAATAGCCTTCCGGTTTACCTAGGTATGAACCCTAAATGTCAAGAGACTAAAGGCTACCTTAGCTATACCAACAATCTTGGGGGATAGTCGCAAGCCTAACTTTTATGCATGGGCAGGGTAGCTGAGCCCGAAACTCTGTCTAGGATAGAATCCCAAGATGCATAAAAGTCCTGATTTATGTTTTGACAAGGAATAAGAGGGTTATCTCCTCAGTCCAATGCCTCCACACGTCCTCATGCTTGACTCCGTTTTGAGAGGAGCTTCTTAGATACAATTGATAAAGTCAAGGATTTACCTAAAGAAAGGTCCACTACGTCTTAATTTTAAAACTTATGGGAAGTTTACACTTCCTATCCCACAAGTCTAGCCTAAGCTAGTAGGTGAAATGCCCCTAAAAATAAGAATTACTAGTAAATTTTAATTATTGCCTTCATTTTAAAGGGCTTTTTCTTACTTAGAAGGAAATGGAGTGATGAACTATGGTGTTTTTGAATCGATAAGAAATAAAAAAGTTAAGGTGTATTTTGTTTTCAAAGCAAATTGCCACTATTAAAGCAAACTTCTTTTTCTTTTTGTAAATATAGATTGATGAACAAATGCAAGCGATAAAGAGAAACTAAGACTATTTTTTGTAGTTTTTGAGATTATATTTTAAAACTGAAATGAAAACTACTTATGCAAAAGCTTGAAATTTTTTTTCTTTTCACTTTTTAAAATGCTCAAACTCTACTATGCACCTAAATTGCACTAAACTTGAGTATACTTGGATCAAATCAACTGTATAAAATAAGCAAACTGAAGTAAATAGGTCAATAAAACCAACAAGGGAAGACTGGGAACCCTAGATTGGGTGTGTACAATGACAAGAAATCACTGTAAACTTACAAAGGTAAGTGACAAACCAACCACTATCAAAAGATAGACTAGAAAAAAAATGCCCAAAACCCTAATCACTGATTCAAACAGAGACACTTCAACCTATAACCCAAACAGGCCAACCTACTTCAAAATGCAAACAGAAGACTGTCCAAACAAAAGAAACTCAAGGGATTTACAAGAAAGCACAAAGTGTGGTCACCAAGGTCTTTAGACTGACTGCACAGTATTTATAAATAAATCCAACTAACAAACAGGAATCACAAAAGGATAGGGACAAGCAAACCCTAGCCCAAAAATCCCTATTTCCAGGCTTGTACGTGACTGTGTATGAGGGTAACTCGTGTACTATACGCGACTATCCAAGAGAGAAACCCGCATATACAAGCCTCTGTACACGACTATGTATGAGAGCAACCCACGTACAGGTACAAAATTTTTCTCAAAAAAAAGAAAAATCCACAAGGCTTTCAAACACTATAGTAAGCATGAACTAGAATAAAACACCACACACAAACTTCAAGGCAAAGACTGGTCAGGGATGATAGAAATAACCTACAGCAATAAGGGATCCCCAGTGGAGTCTCCAGTTCTGTTGTATAGGAATAAACATCTTATAACCGAAGTTCTGGGGTTACCAACATACTCATAAAACTTGCAGGAAATAAACTTTAGAGTACAGAAAGGAAACAAAAGGATAGAATAGACTCACCCGATTCACGACGGTTGATCCTAGCTTTGTCCTCTTCCTCTCTACTTCTCCTCCAAAGCCTTCAGGGATGCTTCTCCTTCACCTGTAAAGAGAAAATCCTCCAAGTGTAAGCTTATACATGTATATAGAATAGGTTGGATAAATCATATATAGAGTGCTTAATCATAAATATTCATCAAACCATGATACATGAAAGACATTCAAAACACATTTGGAATAAGGATTCTCTTTATTAACAATAGTGAATGAGTTAAGATTACAACCCAATGCCTGAGACAAGGACTCCTCTGCAACTAAAGGATTCTGAGTTCCACTGCTCCAAAGACTTCTGAATAGACACCACCAGCATAACTTTGCTCTTCAAGTATGATTGAGTAATACCCTCCCCAAGGCCTTTATTTATACTTATTGAAATAAGGCATTTTCGAGGGTTGAGGAGGTTGAGACAGTTAAGATGGTTATAGTTAAGGGCTTAACAAATCTCAAATAATCACGATTTATTATTTTTAATGTCAAAGGAAGCTGTACGCGGGTATTGATACTGGCGACCCATGTATGACACGCGAGTTGCTCTAAGGGAAGCCATCGTACAAATATGTACACGGGTAGCAATTACAAAGACTCGCGTATAGTACGCGACATGATGTATGAAAATTCACGTATATACGCGGGTTGCATATAGGCAAAGGCACGTACGACACTTGACATATTCAAAGGTAAAAATGGCAAGCTAGATGGATAATGAATGTAGTTCATAACATGCCCATCTATAATGTTTTAGGAAACCTTCAATCCATAAGTGTCCTTTTGTGTGCCAACATAGGGAAATGTCGGCACTCGGACAGAGAAGTGCCATTTGGGTAGCTAACAGACATAATCTATACCATCTCACTCATGTTGCTCACCAAACATGTAGTGCAGATGAGACATTTCCAAAATTTCCAATGGAGTTTCCCTCAAAACCCATTTCAAGATAAGAGAAAACCTTCCCATGAAGTTTGGCTCCTGTAGGCCATCACACATGATCTTCCTACAGTGTGTACCCTTGGCACATTCAACGAATAGCCAAACAGTCAATCATTATCTGATAATACAATCCAAATTGATTGTCCATAACCAAGCAAATGACATTAGTAATTAAATTCAATAGGAATTGCAACTTTGTTTACTACAGAAATTGCTTTGCTTGGCAATGAGGTGATCCACAATTGTGGGTCTCTTGTGAGCAGAACCATCATATCCATTATGATTTTATGCTTACTAGCATAACATGGACACCCACTTACAATGCGCCCTCCTAACACAATTCTATGCAAGCCAATAGTGATTAGTAGTTATCAACAATTTCTCAAATCTGAAATTTACAAATTCAAATTTACAACTCATTATGCATACAAACTATTATCACAGCCATGAGAGTCTTCTCATGAGGTTTGGCTCTTTCACATGGTAGATTCTGGCCTTTGTCATGGTCTTACCCATTTTGCCATATCCCAAACAATCTACCTGAAACCTAAACTTATTTCAGCGAAACATTTGGTAAGTCTTGATGCCTATAACTTTTTCCATTGCTACAACAATCACTGAAGCATTTTCAGAATTTATAAAATTCAAACATTTCCAGCTGTCAATCACATCAATATTACCAAAACTCATTTACTTCGCGCAATCATTATCATACTTTAAATTACAGGGTACAGTCACATCATTCATGTAATTTAAATGAAATGTTTAGATGCTCCTTACTTCACAAGCTTATCATTCGTACCACCTTACTCTTTCATAGAACATTTCTGGCAGCCAATTGATCATGACTACCCTCTTCATGCACTTACTATCCTACATTCATAACAACCTTTGAAATGGTTCCTGAATTGTCATCAATTCATCATTTCAGCCATTAGTTATTCATAATATCACATGCACTTATCCCAATGCATCACAACATTTTCACCTATACTTATGCAATCAGTCACTCACACCCTTCATATGCATCCATTCAATGCATAGCTACAAGATTCATAAAATATTTTAATGCATATCCATTCAATGCTACCTTGCATTGATTTAGGAATACTATGCATTCAACATACCATGCATGGCCTAACCATGACTACTTCATATAGGATGCATTACTATATTCAAGATCATCAGTACTTACTTTCCTTGGGCTACTAAGCTCAATCAACATATACAGGCATGACACTTTTCTATATGAATGTAATATAACATTCAAATATCCACATAGTATGAGGTCTCTTACCTTTACCACTCCATGGAATTTTTTATAGACAAACTCTTACCTTCATGGGTCCTACATACACCCTTGGCATTACCAGTTTGGTTGGTCCTTTGCAAGAGACTGCAGAAGTTGCTCACCAACTTTTGATTATGGAGTTGTTTCCTTATTACTTTCTCCAGAGGGTTGCGAGTCACAATTGTCAGCATCAACAACATATTCAGCCAGGTCCATGTTGTCATTGGTTTTCCCACTAATGCCAACACCAATGCAATAACTATCATTAGTGGTTCATTATAAATGTCTAATCCTCAATATCATATGTATGCAAAGCATATCCTCGTACATTTCATGTATTAAACTTATGAAATTTAGTTATAATCAGCAAGATAGGGTTTAAGGAAACTTCCATTTTCAAGCCCCACGTCCTTGCATGGAACTCCTCTTCCACACAACAGCTAGTTTGACTTCATGGTCTTGCTACCTCTAGGCATGCAATTCCCGGATTTGTCCATATTGACAGCAGCACATTTCTCTTTCAAGAAATCACTAGGATTTTTCTGCTCCATACTCATATTCTAGTGACTTTCCCTTATTCCCTGCTGGATAAGCTTTCCAACGCCTATCCACATGCTTCATTCTCACCTCGGGTGTGAAAACCACACCACTTCTAGAATGATGGCAAAACATACAACTATATTTGGTTGGGAATGTTAAATTTAGTCACCCAGTGTTTTCTTCCTTTTCAGTCCTGAAACTGCTGAGAAGCTTAATGAGAAGTTCATTGCAAAACCCACTGGAATACTAGCTGGAATTTGCTGAAAATTCCACTGCAAACAGTTGAAAGCTTCTTTAAAGATCCACTTGAAACCCCAATTTTTATTTCTCCCTATTGGGTCTCATCCCATCTACAACTCCAACACTTTGGCGATCTAAGCAAAAAAAATCTCCAACACTCATCGTCGGCCCTAACAACAATAATTTCCCACTGCATCAGCGGCTTCCTCAGCTAAAGTGCTTTTTTTCTTTCGCTGTATCGACGATCCAAACCACAATCCTTTAGGTGGATAGTTCTTTAGGTAGCTGCAATTGTGGCCAACAAACCGACTGTGGTTTCCATAGACAACCCATCGGTGGTTTGTCAATTAATTTCTAGTGATCCGAACCACAAGTCTCCCCTCCGTACCGATGATTCAAAGAATAACTTTCACCACGGCGTCGCCAACCAGGGCACTATCCATCGAGTGGATAGCTCCTTAGGCATCCACAACAGTAGCAATTAAATTCACTGTGGTTCTTGCGAATCGTAACTTTGTCAGATGTCGAAATGACTAACAGCTACAATATTCCAATCGACGGTCGGAAACACTAACGGCTGCGGCATTGGGCGGTTAGTCTTCTAGGCAGCCGCAACGATGGACTCCCAATCGACTAAGTTCTCTAACATCTTTCATCAGCGTCCCGATCCCTTAAACTTCTCCACCGTATCAGTGATTTAACCCTCAAACACATCGGCATCGGCAGTTGTGTTGTAAAGGAAAGTATCCTATGGATAGGGTTTAACAGGCCATCAACATACTGGGGCTGAAAGGTGGATGCATATCGTTCTACAAGTATATATAAGAAAGATTTAGAAATAAGAAAGGTCCACACCAGATTAACTGAAGGCTGGTCCAAGCTTTCTCTAGCCCTTCTCCTGCTCCTCTTCCCTAAGAGACCTGGAAAACAAGTTATACCTTCCTCAAACTAAATAGACTATATGAAAGGAGATTATATTCAATGAAACATGAAAACATAATCTCATAAATAACATCATATAATCATAATCAAATATTCAATATACAAGACACATTGATTTGGGAAGAAGAAGGACATCACATCTTTATTAATATTGAAAACAAGTACAAGTATACCTTATCTTCAAGTTCGGCACCTCACGAAACCTTGATCTAGTTCTGTTGCTTCTCTTCTCCAAGGAACTCAGCCTCCAAGCTCTGCAACACAAGGAAAATGCTTCTAGGGAAAAGGTGTGGGAAAAGAGAGGTCCAAATTCCTCCAACGTGACAATGCAAAGATTTAAGTCTCCTCCCATGGACCTCTCTACCTCTATTTATATGCTTAATGAATATTTAAGGTCGAAGACAAAGTAGTTACAATTGAAGGAGTCAGTTGCACAACTACCCAAACTACCCGAATTTCAAAATACGTATTTTTTTGACATTTTCAAGAGGTGTACACAGGTTAAAAAACCAACAGTCACGTGCATGAGGAGGTATACATGGGTTTCAATGCAGAAATTCATGTATTTAAGGCGTACGCGACTATTATATATAGCAACTCACGCACGTACGCGGGTTTCCTTAAGGAAACTTGCATACACATAAAAAAAACTCATTTTTAGGGTATTTGTATGCATTTTCATACTTTGGTGTCTTCTGGAAAGTTTTAGCTAACAGAAATACCTTTCCAATGGTGTAGAGATGAGGTCAAATAGAGTTAAATAACTTAATATATGGTTCCTCCAAGTTAGGTGTTTTTTTCAGTGACTTTCATGAAGTGTCGTCATGGAAGTGTTGACATGTGAACAAAAACATGGGAAAGTGGTCACAGGAAGAGATGTGTCATTTTGAGCTATAACACATGCCCCCTAATGTATGAGGTTAGAGAAGAAGATGATAGCTGAAATACATTATAAAGGAAACATCTGAGTATGGAGAGAGCAGAGAATCCAAGATTAAAATGCTCGAACAAAGGTACCTGAAAGAGAGATAAATGTCAGAAAAAACTGATCTCTGGGACATACAAGTCCATATACAAAACATTTCCATAAAGATATAGGCGGATCCAACATATGTATAATTGATGAAATTATCTTCATGGCTCAATATGCAAAAAGGCACCATATCAAATATAAAGGAGTCATTGCCACAAATGAACAAGGTGGATCCATACTTGACAATCAATCATAGCCACAAAAATACAAGGTGGATCTATGTCTCAACAAAATTTCAATAAAATGTAACAAGGTCTTACGCAACTTGGGAAACAGCAAAAAAAATGATAATGCCACTGTTGGCCCAAGTTCTTCAATCCAAACTGCCCAAAAAGGTACGAATCTTAACCATGCGAATAAAGGAGTTGAATTCGAACACTTGAAGAATCCATTGAGTAGGAGACATTAAGGTATTCCCACTACCCAATAGCGAGGAAAATTACCACCGATGACTACAATTCCTAAGATACTGTCATAAAACTCTAAATCTCACTCCCAAAGCAAGATGTGTTCCAGTTGATAGGAAGAGATCCATTGGAAGGAAGGCATTAAGGCATCCTTCATCATCCAATAGGAGATAAGTCAAAGACTAATTGGATCTGGAATTGATACTGAATTTCACAACAAGGACTGACGAAGACATGATGTAATGAACTGATTCCAAGGAATGGCTGACAAAAAAGGTCAAGGAAACTATAGAATGGCCGACAAAGGTTTAATCCTTGAACAGTGAGCATGACACAAAAGTGACTTAGGTGGATTTTAACACAAAAGGACCAATGACACAAATCTACAATGTAGGAGACATTAACAGATTCCCCATATAATTGGAAAAGAAACCAACTGGAGGAGTAAGAAACTCTGAATCAGGATAAGGTCAAAGTAATAGGACCCAACTATTGATAGACTCAAAACTGGTGCTTTGTTCATGGAAACAAGACTTGCTACCATGATGTAAAAAACATGCGAATGAACTTCCCTTCCCCTCTTTCTTGTAAAGATTTCACGGTCCAAGAAATCAAACTCGAGACCATTTTCATTTTTGGCAAGCTCAAAGAAGAGACAGAAGAATGATTGATAAAGCACTGATTCATGGATTTTATGAGCCCAAACTAGTACATGCTTGGTGGTGTTTTCATAGTTTAGAGAGTCTAAAAACACCAAAGAAGACTCCAGGGGGGTGATTTTTTGTCCAATTTAGTCTCTTGAGGCCGAAAAAGTATAAAACATACCAAAGAAGAACTCTCTTAGCTTCCGAAAAAGTAAGTAGCACCTTTTTCGTATTTAGTTAGGAAGGTCCGAAAAAGGTTAAATTACCATCTACCCAATGCTCCTTCAAAAACATCATATAGCCTGAGTTTTATGAGTGTGAAGGAAGGCAAGATCACTCGAAAAGATCCATTTGATTACGAGAAATGGGGCTTACAACAGTAAACTCGATGCCTTGTTCTTTAGGTTTTAACGAGCATGACAAAGACATAAAGTACACGCAAAATATTTTTCATGTTTTAGTCCATAGCACAAAAAAGAGAAAACTAAGCTCATACCAGGGGTTTATTTTCCGTAAGTTTAGTCCCTCAGGTCTAGAAAAGTGATAAACATATGCCTAAGAATACTCTTCTCAATTCCAAAGAAAAGAGAGTGTTCCTTTCTCGTATTATTCCACATGGTCCGAGAAAGTGATAACCTACCACCAATGTGGATGCCCGTTCACATATTCTTAATGAGCCTGAATGGACAAGTTTACTTGAAATTCAAGTCTATTTTGAGGATTCATACCTAGGCCTAAAGAAACTCAATATCTTTCCCGTGAATTTTTAACAAGTCTGGAAAAGTCAACTCGTGGCCTCCTTACTATTTTTAACGAGCTCGAAGAAGAGCAGAAAGAATGCTCTAAATGCAAGGAGACGAGTGTCAGGGGCAAGAGAAACTAGTTCCAAGCAGGAGAAACAAACCTATGCATAATTCAAGGAACAATAGCAAGGTAAAGACACTCAAGGAACGTCTCCTCAAGGTAAAGGGTGTCAATTTGTAAAGAAAAAATGACACAAGGCTTAGCAATGATGAGAACAAATATGAGGGCTTATACAACAAGCTAAAAGTGTGGAAGCCAACATCAGGCTCATAAGCGTGAGAAGGGCACATGCAAATGTATTTATATATTGAAAAACAAGACAAGGCCAATAAACAATTGTGAATCCAATTAAAAATCATGTCTCCAAGAAACAACAACATCAGAATCATATTCAGAAGAAAATATCTGATGCAGGTCACTTTGGCAGAAACACATGTGGCTTTGTTATCTTCTACAAAAGATGTAGTCAAGGAAGAATCAATGAAAGAGGACTCTATAGTGCCAAGATTCAAGGGTTTATAATCAATAAGATCAACCTCATAAGGAGAGCCAAAATCAACAACGGATATAGAGTCTGCAGGAACAAACTCAGTATCACTAGAGTTCAAAAATTCATAAGAAAAATCACTCATCAAGATCACTGACTTGCTGATCAAAGGGAAAGTTCGAAGACTCAACAAGACCAATATAAGAAGAAAGGCTAGGTTTACTAGGAAAATAAGAGTTAGACTTAGTCACAACTAAACCAACATCCAAAATAAGGTCAGACTGTATCAAAGACTCTAGGAAGATCTCATTCGAAGGAAGGAGATCATTCGAGATAGGACACATGTCTAAACTTTCAAATGGATCGATAGAGTGGAGAGCAATCTCCATGGTCTATATAGGATGACTCACCTAGTCAACTGCTAGGACCATGTCCCAAGAAGGTAAGCATGAAAACAGAGGCTGCTTCTTAGTAGCAATTGAACGCAAAGGACATGAGGCCACATAACTCACTTGTGGTGGGGTAGTGTCTATAGAAACACTAGGAATCAATAAAGGAAAGACCTGGTCTCTAGTTAGGTCAAGAGACGGATCAAGAAAATCCAATTGATCGATAGTGACAATTTCTTCTCCATGATTAAAGTACATCACATGAAAGAATTTTGACACCATAGCTTGCATGGCATAGACATAATCACGTCCAAGGAGCATATTGAAGTCCAGGGGGTCTTCTATCACCATGAAGTCAACTAAGACAGTCTTCCCACCCAAAGTAACAGGTGTTTGAGTGAGAATTCCCAAGGCTATACAAGTTATTCTATCAAACTCCAGTAACTGACTAGCAATCGACACAAGGCTGGGAGATCCCATGCCTCACCAAGTACAAGTAGACAATATACTAACTATGGCTCCTTCATCAACAATATAGCGAGAAATCGTGTATGGTTCAACTTTGACCTTTATCTGGAAAGGTGCATCAGAAGGAAGGCACGGCTCAACTAGGCTATCCCAATCAAAGGAAGCAATCCAAGAGCTTGGCGGGGATTGATTTGAAGCGAGTTCAATACCCCCTTGTTCAGTAAGTTCTGAACTAGAAGTGAAGAAAATGTGACTAGTAGAAACTTCACTTTCTAAAGGAAGAGTGAGATTGATCAACAATGGAACCGATTCAACCGCTTCGTGAAAGTCACTCTCCAAAGGGAGAGTGGGATTGACCAAAAGTGACATTGGTTCAATCACATCAGGATCACTCTCCGAAAGAAGAGTGGGATCGACCAAAGATGAGATTGGTTCGACCACTTGATCAACCAAAGGTTGAGTAGTTTGTTGAGAAACTATAGGTTTTTTAGGAGAAGGAAATTCTTGAGTCTCAGACCACACTCTTTGCACCTCTACAATAGCAAGGCACTGGTGAGTAAGATGATCTCCCTCGCATCTCTTAAAAGGGAACTTAAGTTTGCACTTCGAACAACTAGTTTTCTCAATGGTGTCAACATGACTAGCAGTGGTTGATTGTTTTCTCCCAACATGACCTACAGAGGTTGAGATTTTTCCCCCAGCATGACCAGAGGCTGGGTATATGGGTCCAACCTGACTAAGAGAGGTTGGTTGTTAAAAACCTTCAGAATGTTAAAAAATGAGATGACCATGAAACCAAACTCTTCACACCTCCATGATAGAAGGGAATTTATAAGTAAGGTAGTCTCCCTCACAAAGATTACAAGGAAACTTGGGCTTGTGTTTTGAACGGGTCGTCTTTTCAACAGTGTCAACATGACTTGCAGTGGTTGATGAATTGTCTTTAGCATGAACCATAGAGGCTAAAATACTGCCCCCAGCATGACTTGTAGAGGCTGAGAGACTGCCCCCAGCATGACTTGCAGAGACTGAGAGACTAGGTCCAACATGACCTGCAGAGGTTGGATGGGCACCACCAGCATGAACCACATAGGATAAATGGTTAGGATCAACATGCTTTGTAGCAGTTGAGTGCGTGCCCCCAGCATGAACCACAGAGGCTTGGTGGATGGATCCAACATAACTTGCAGAGGTTGGATGGGGAGGTTCAACTTGCACAACAGAGGTTGAATGGGTGCCCTCAGCATGAACTACAGAGGCTGAGTGACTGGATCCGATATGACCTAGAAAGGTTGGAAGGATCCCACCAACATGATCAACAGAGGTTGTATGGTGAAGATCAACTTGACTTGTAGAGGTTGAGTGCTTAGATCAAACATGACCTGCAAAGGTTGGATAGGTGCCCCCAGCATGAACTACAGAGGCTGGATGGTGAGGTTCAACTTGACCTGCAGAGGTTGAATGGGTGCCCCCTTTCTTATGTGCCTTCTTCCTATTCCTCCTTCTTTTACTCCTTTTAGACTGTCGGTTACTAGTATCAGTACTTTCACCACATGAGGTAGAAGGAGGAGGAGAATCAACTATAGGTGAAGGGGAAGTAGTGTTTTGATGCCCTTGATATAAGGAGCTTATTTGAGAAGCATCAAGAGCATTCAGGATGGTTGGAGTGGAAAACAACCACACCGATGTCCCTAGGGTGAATCCAAGTAGATTCAGGGTGGCCATCAAGGGGACACCAACATTCCCCATGAGAGGAATAGTATAAGGAGTTCCCAGCATGGCGATCTCTTAGTTGGTGTTCAAAGGGGTGTTAGACATAGTTTCAAAGAAGGAGACAATGTCTGAGGTCAACAGGAAACTAAAAGTACCAAGCCCACACCTGAAGGCAGACTAAGTATAGAAAAACCACATAGCACTCACTAAAAAATTCCTATAGCCAAACAGACAAACAAGTATAAGATACGCTTTCCAAAAGAAAGATGATAGATAGTTACTTGGCATCCCTATAGATGTTCATAGGAATAAGTGGAGGAATCACCCACTACCCTCCCACACCTTCTACCGGGGTTACCTTCCAAGCCCATCCAAGGTCAACCAGAAATAGCCTTCCGGTGTACCTATGTATGAACCCTATATGTCAAAGATACTAAAGGATACCTTAACTATATTAACAATATGGGGGGATAGTGGTAAGCCTGGTTTGTATGCATGGGCAGGGTAGCAAATCCTGAAACCCTGTCTAAGACAGAATCCCTAGATGCGCAAAAACCTTGGTCTATGCTTTGACAAGGAATCAGAGGGTTATCTCCTCAGTCCAAGCCTCCACATGGCCTCGTGCTTAACTCTTGCTTGAGAGGAGCTTCCCAAATACAATCAACATACAAAAGGGTTTACCAAGTGATTGGCTAACTACGTCTGAAATTTTATACTTGTGTGGAGTTTAAACTCCCTATCGCACAAGTCTAGCCTAAGCTAGTTGGTGTATGACCCTATAAAATAAAACTTACTAATAATTTTTAAATTATATCGTTTATTTTAAGGGGTATTTTTTTAATCAGAGGGTAAATGGCGTGAAACTAATGTGTTGTTTTGACTCAAAGTTGAAAAAAAATGACTAAAAAAGAGAACTGAAATGCAAAAAGCAAAAACTATTCTCTTTCTTTTTCAAATAGAAAATTGAAAGCCACAAAAGAACAAATTCTTTTTTATTTTTTCAAAAACAATGATATGGCATGCAATCTAGACTAAAAAACTAATCTACATGCATATAAAGCAAACATGTGTTTTTTATTTTTCTTTTATAAATGCAAAAGAAAACACAGTCTATCAACTAATGCAAGTACTGTAAGCAAAGCAAATAGACAACTACTCTACACCCCAGAAACAAACCCTAGGTTTCCCTAAAGTTGGATATCAACCTCTCTTGAAAGGAAGGCTCACAAAGGTAAACAAGCCAAAAACTTTGGAAAGAAGAGACTGAGCAATAATACTGACATAAACAAAGGTCAAGAAGTCCCAAGTATCAATCTAAACTTACAAATAGAGGTTGCTCACTACCTTGTCCAACAAGGTCAAGCCAAAGAAGCAGGTGGGGGGGAAGGCAGCAAAAACAAGTTCAAAGACTTGAAAGAGACTTACAATATAGACAAAGAGCACTTAACAGAGATAAAACAACCTCTTAGGAGTCATGTACATGCAAAGGACCCTTGAAGACCCTACAAAAGCCCTCAAATCACCCAAAAACCCTAAAAATGATGAAAAAACACAAATTCAAGTGCATATGCGGGTTTCCTTAAGGCAGGTCGCACATGACACATGGGTTACAGGTAGTGCAAGTTGCTTATACAACACCGACATGTGACTGTTTAGCTTGAAAGTCACGTATGGATGACAAAAGGCACAAAAAAGATCAAAAACTGACCTAGGAAGGAAGGAAAGGTGTTCCAACAAACTCAAAAGGTGTTCCTAACTTGTAAGAAAGACCTAAAACTTTACAAAAGGATGAAAGAAAGGAAAAGAAACCCCAAATAGACAAGGCTCTCCCCAGTGGAGTCATCAGTTCTGTTGTAAAGGAAAGTATCCTATGGCTAGGGTTTAAGAGGCCATCAACATACTGGGGTTGAAAGGTGGATGCATATAGTTCTGCAAGTATATATAAGCAAGATTTAGAGATAAGAAAGTTCCACACTTGATTAACTGAAGGATGGTCCAAGATTTCTCTAGCCCTTCTCCTGCTCCTCTTCCCTAAGAGACTTGCAAAACAAGTTATACCTTCCTCAAACCAAATAGACTATACGAAAGGAGATTATATTCAATGAAACATGAAAACGTAATCTGATAAATAACATCATATAATCATAATCAAAGATTCAATATACAAGACACATTGATTTGGAAAGAAGAAGGACATCACATCTTTATTAATCTTGAAAACAAGTACAAGTATACCTTCTTTTCAAGTTGACACCTCACGAAACCTTGATCTGGTTCTCGTGCTTCTCTTCTCCAAGGAACTCAGCCTCTAAGCTTTGCAACACAAGGAGAATGCTTCTAGGGCAAAGGTGTGGGCAAAGAGAGCTCCAAATTCCTCCAGTGTGACAATGCAAAGATTCCAGTATCCTCTCATGGACCTCCCTACCTCTATTTATATGCTTAATGAAGAGTTAGGGTCGAAGAAAAAGTAGTTACAACTGAAGGATTCAGTTGCACACCTACCCAAAGTACTCGAATTTCAAAATACGTATCTTTTGACATTTTCAGGAGGCGTACGTGGGTTGCAGAAACAACATTTTCATACATGAAGAGTTATACATGGGTGGAAATACAAAAAGTTGCATATTTAAGGCATACATGACTATTATATATAGAAACTCGCATACGTACATGGGTTTCCTTAAGGAAACTCGCATACGTACACGGGTTTCCTTAAGGAAACTCACATACACATCACAAAAATAATTTTTATGGTATTTCTTGACATTTTCAGACTTTGGTGTCTTCTATAAAGTTTAAGCTAATAGAAATACCTTTCCAACGGAGTAGAGATGAGGTCAAATGAAGTTACAAAACTCAATATATGGGTCCTCCAAGTTAGGTGTCTTTTCAGTTACTTTCATGAAGTGTCGTCATGGAAGTGTCGACATGCGATGAAGACATGGGAAAGTGGTCACAAGTAGAGATGTGTCATTTTGAGCTATAACAAGTCCGAGCATTTGTCTGTCGAAAGCTTAATGCTCTAGAATTCTGCAATGGCAGCGCACGAATCATCAACTTCTTCCAACATCCATCGGCGACCAATACCACTATCATTTTCCAATGGCCGATGATTTTGTTCCTTAGAAAAAAAAATTGAATTTTCTTCGTCCATTAGCTCTTTCTTATATTATTCATTGGTGATAGCATAGACTAACCTGTTGCGTCGATGGCTGAGTGCCCTACGCATCGGACGGTTAGTCATCAAGCTTTCCGCAACGATGGACGTTCGACCAACAACTTTACCCGACGTATCTCATTGATGAATGAATCATCTGAGCATCGGCAATGTGATCAACTAACCATTATTAATAGCCGATGATTCTAGGACTTAGAAAAATTTTCGAAATTTTTCTTCTCTCTCTTCCTTTCCAAACTTCATCGGCTCAACTATCTTCTATTCGTCGGAAAAATAGTTCAATCAGTAGTTGCAATGGCAGCTTGTCATCTTCAATCTTTTTCTAATCAGCGGCCCAATCCGTTAATATGTTCTGATCGAAAGCTGAAGCATAACTTGATCGGTATCGGTGGTCGAAACATCTTCTCATCGAAAGGAGAGTGTTCTAGTTATCTGCAATGTTGGCGCAGTTCATCAGCGATGAATACTACTAACATGCTCTGATGGCCAACGAATTCAAACACTTAGAAAAATTTTGGAACCTCTGTGCCATCGGTAGTCGAAGGCTCTACCCATCAGAGGCATAGTGGTCTAGCCATTTGCAATGGCGGCGCTCAATCGGCTAAGCATCGACAATTAATCTGTCTAAGTTTGTTGATGTGCCGATGGCTAAACACTTTAAAAAAATTCTGAATTTCCCTCTCTATCTACCATCCCTTTCATCGTCGGATCAACTATCCATCAGGTGTCCTTCCCACTAAGTGCTTCGCTGCATCGGAAGAACTTATCACTAAGTTTTTCGATGGGCCGATGATCCTGGCATTTAGAAAAATTTCTGAATTTTCCTGCCACAATTTTCTAATTGCTGCTGGGAAAAAGGAAACCTACCTCTGTTATCTAACCTTTCATGGCCCATTCAATCCCATGCTGCAAATTTTGGCTCTGATACCACACTGTAATGTCCCCAAGCCTCTTACCGACAAAAAGGACGCTACTAACACCAAACATACGGGCAAATAGCCCCATGAACATGAACAGGCATATAATGCTGAAATAAAAAGCTTAAACATAATACATACTAATATGCATAACCTTTCATATACATAGTGGAAGCAAACAAACATTCATTCAAGCATGCCACATGTTCATCATATTAATTAATCAGTAAATATAATTGCACAGTTAAAGTGGACATGAATACTTATCTGATAAGAACTCGTCCCGCAACTAGCTACATCGCTGCAACATTCCACCCAACCATAAGCCAGCGTGCTCATTAATCTCTCAGCAAAACAGCCACCCCTGATTTGGGCATGATTCCTCAAGGAATAAGGGTCAAGCAGGCTTACACATAGCCAAGGTACACCAATCAACCAATCCCACACAGTAGGGTTTATCAGGCTGTCAAGGAGCTAGGAAAGGATAAATGCTAAGCTGGTGGCATCAAACACCAGTTTTCTAAAGAAAACCCAGCCTCTAATCCTACTCTCAATAGTCCAAAGACCAACCATTGTATGCCGTAGTAAAACAAACAGCTCACAGCTCTGTAAAGAAGATGAAGACCATAGGGTGACAACCACAAACAAAAGGGTGAACACGACTCTAGTCCATAAGAAAACTCAGAGTTGTTCTTGGCCCTAGCATGGCCAAAACAACTCAGCAGCAACCCCAAAATGGTTCTTGTATACACAGCAACCCAACCGAGGGTAAATCAACAGCCCCAACTTCGCAATGAAATGATGGCAACAATCTACATTCCGCAATGGACAAGAAACCAAACTCCCAGCATGGATAGGGGAAACATAGAAACACAACAAAACCCCAAAAGGATGTTTGCACACACAGCAACCCAACCAGGGATAGATCAACAACTCAATCCCATAAAGAAACAATGGGAAAAACACGTAGTCTGCAGATGGGGAAGGAACCAATTCTCTATCTGCACGTGAGGGAAAAAGACATAGCCAAAGAAAAAATGTGAATGAAAAACATCGAAGGAACCCATAGTACGGGTCATGATGGATAAAAGACCGCTCCACAATCCAAACACACCAGCAATGTTGCCCAACAATGGTCCCTTCTCAACGGTGAAGCCAATGCACCCTTCACAATCGACAATGGTGGAGTAAAATAGGACGTTGCGCAGCCTGGTAAAGGTAGAAGTTACGAACTCCCTGCGTGAACAAGAGGATGGCATATCACTCAAAAGCAACGAAAAAATACCCCATAATGAATAATCCCAACAATGATTTATAGTCCCCTGGAGGGGTCGCAACACAGACTTTCTGTCTAAACGCAAGGAAGAACGTTTTCCCTTCTAACAACAAAAAACTAAGGTGGTTGTTTAAGGAGACAAAAAGAGAGCAGCGACATGTGGCTTTTCCTCATGGGTCCAGGCTTAGCAATCCCCCCCCCCCCTTACCCTTGGGAATCATGCCCTTTTCATTTAACGTTGCACCGTCGTAGATAGCTATAGGTTTAATTAAATTGATGTGCGTATTTACATGATGCCAAAGCTATAATGTGTCGGATAGCACGATATACCATTGGCAACGATCCCTATTGCCAAAAAATAACATAGCCAAATCGATGGTGGGGCTTTTTCCTTTAGCTCCTCACCATGATTAATTATAAAATATACATCATGTACCTTTTAATGTAAACGGGGTCAAAACTGGGGTATTAAAATAGGACTAGAGCATGACTATTTTTGCAATAATAAAAATAATTTTTTTAATTTTTTTTAATTATCTAAGAGATCAAACCTCAAAAACGGTACGTCAATTGTCGGTGTAGCATCTTAATGTCTTAATGCAATTATTTGGAAATGGGTTTTTTATAGCATGTATAGGTTGATGTTATTTATTGTACCATACAATTTTTTATTTAAATGGTTGAGAAATGAAAGAGATATGGAAAAAACACTAACAATGTGTTTTTTGAGTTGAGGAGTGATGACATAAGATAAATAAGAAAAAAATAGAAAATATTATGTATTCTTGTTAAAATTTACATATTTAGAATCTGCAAAAAAAACCATATATGTTTCTAAAATCTCATAAAAAATGGAGGTGTGTAGCATAATCAGACGAACCACTAAACACGAGCATATTGAAAATTTGGATATAATGTTGAATTAGCCATGGTTTATCATACTCCAAGGCATAGGAATGTTGAATCCGAAGCAAAGTATGAAGCAGACATATAGGCATAAGAATTCCATGAAAGCATGGTTGGAGGCTTGGCCTTATCATTTGGAGGGAATAGATTTTTGAATTTAAACAAAACACGAGCGCAATGTAGTAAAGAAAAATGGAAGCACATTTTAAATAAGAAAAATGGGAGTGTGTTTTAGATAATA
>LPNX010163186.1:42789-71042 GCA_001517045.1 Pseudotsuga menziesii | reverse complement strand
CACGCCACTACCCTAAACGCCCCCCTCCCCCCCTCGGCTCTCTCTCTCTTCCTCTCACACACACATGCAGGCATCTCCCTAGCACCTCTCTCTCACTCCTAACACCTAAAACCTCTCTATCCACTCTTTCTTGCCCCCAACTCATCCAACTACACGTATCCCACACCCTCCTATCTATTCCCCAACCCTCTCTCTCACACACACACAGACACCCACATCACACATCCAGGGGTCACCCCTTATGACTAATAGTCTCGCTCTTCCCCCCAATTCCTACTAATCCCCAATCCTCCTCTCCCTGTCTCTAAATCCTCTCCTCCTCCTACCTCTCTCCCCCCTACATCAACATCATCAACATCATCAACATCATCGACATCGTCATTGTCATCATCATCATCATCAACATCAACATCATCATCATCGCCGTCATCATCATCACCATCATCATCACCATCGTCATCATCATCATTCATCATAATCAACATCATCACCACCATGATCATCGATCATCATTGTCATCATGATCATCATCTTCTTCATCATCACCATCATCAACATCATCTTCATCATCGTAGACATCATCCTCATCACCATATTCATAGTCATAATCTTCATCGTCGTCGTCATCATCATCAACATCATCATCACCATTGTCATCATCCTCATCCTCATCATCATAAACATCTTCATATTCATCTTCATCATCATCATCATCATCATACTCATAAACATCGCCACCGTCCCCAACTTCATCATCATCATCATCACCATCATCATCGATCATCAACATCGCCATGATCATCATGATCATATTCATCATCTTCATCTTGATCATCATCATCATCATCATCATCATCTTCATCATCATCATCATCAACAACAACAACAACATGATCATCATCATCAACATCAACATCATCATCACCATCGTCGTCATCATCATCATCATCACCACCATCACCATCATCATCATCATCATCATCATCAACAACAACAACATCATCGTCGTCATCATCATCATCATCGCCATCATCATCACCATTATCACCATCCTCATCCTCATCCTCATCATAAACATCTTCATCTTCATCATCATATTCATTATCATCATCATCATAGTCATCATCATCCCCATTGTCACCATCCTCATCCTCAACATCACCATCATCATCACCATGATCATTGATCATCAATCATCATCATCAACATCGCCATGATCATCATGATCATCTTCATCATCTTCATCTTGATCTTGATCTTCATCATCATCATCATCATCTTCATATTTATCATCATCATAATCTACATCATCATCATCATCAACATCAACATCATCAACATCAACATCACCATCGTCGTCATCATCATCATCATCATCATCATCATCATCATCATCATGATCATGATCATCATCATGATCATCATCACCATCATCATCACCATCGTCACCACCCTCATCCTCATCATCATAATCATCATAAACATCTTCACCTTCATCATCATCATCATCAGAATCATCATCAGAATCATCAGCATCATCATCATCATTATCATGAGCATCAACATTATCAACATCATCATCATCATCATCAACATCAACATCATTATCACCATCGTAATCATCATCATAAACATCTTCATCTTCATCATCATCATCAACAACAACATCATTGTCATCATCAACATCGCCATCATCATCACCATTGTCACCATCCTCATCCTCATCCTCATCCTCATCATCATTATAAACATCATCATCATCATTATCACGATCATCATCAACATGATCATGATCATCAACATCATCATCATCATCGTCGTCGTCAACATAATCAACATCATCATCATCATTGCCATCATCATCACCATCGTCACCATCCTCATCCTCCCTCCTCCTCATCATAGACATCTTCATCTTCATCATCATCTTTATCATCATCATCATCAACAACAACATCAACATCCTCAACATCATCATCACCATCATTATCATCATCAACAACATCCTCATCTTCATCATCATAATCATCATCATCATCATCATCAACATCATCGTCATCATCGTCGTCATCGTCGCCATCATCATCATCATCATCATCACCATCATCAACATCATCATCGTTGTCGTCATCATCATCATTTCCATCATCATCACCATCGTCATCATCCTCATCCTCCTCATCATGATCATCATCAACATCTTCATCTTCATCATCATCATCATCAACATCAACATCAACATCATCATCATCATCATCATCATCATCGCCATCATCATCATCATCATCAACATCGTCAACATCATGATCATCATCGCCATCATCATCCTCATCATCATCATCATCATAAACATCTTCATCTACATCATCATCTTCATCATCATCGTCATCATCAACATCAACATCATCAACATCATCATCACCATCGTCAACATCATCGTCATCATCATCATTGTCATCAACATCATCGTCATCATCATCACCATTGTCAACATCATCGTCATCATCATCTTCATCATCATCGTCGTCGTCATCATCACCATTGTCATCATCCTCATCCTCCTCCTCGTCATCATCATAAACATCTTCATCATCATCATCATCATCAACATCATCAACATCATCATCACCATCGTCGTCATCATCATAAACATCATTATATTCATCTTCATCTTCATTATCATCATAAACATCGTCACCATCCCCGACTTCATCATCATCATCATCGCCATTATCATCGACATCGTCGTCATCATCATCCTCATCATCATCATCATGATAAACATCTTCATCATCATCATCATCATCAACATCAACATCATCAACATCATCATCGTCATCAACATCATCATCATCCTCATCGTCATCATCAACATCATCGTTATCATCATCATCCTCATCATCATCATCATCATCATAAACATCCTCGTCTTCATCTTCATCTTCATCATCATCACCATCACCATCATCATCATCATCATCATCAAGATGATGATCATCATCAACATCAACATCATGATCAACATCATCAACATCATTGTCATCATCATCATCATCATCATCATCATACACACACACACAAATCCCTATGTCAGATCTTACCGCTAGCACCCCCTACCCTATCTCTCTGGCACACACACACAAATCCCTATGTCAGACCTTACCACTAGCACCCCCTAACCTATCTCTCTGACACACACACACACACATTTGTATGTCTCCCATTACCACTAACACCCCCTAACCTATCTCTCTCACACACACAGATCCCCATGTATCCCCTTGTTACACACCCCTAGAGTTGTAAAACAATATAGTTAGGTTGAAGAAAGGGGGGATGTTAAGGCGCAAAGACTAAGGGAGTGCTTGTTAATTCCCCCTAATCCTTGAATGATCCCTTAGCCGTGCAACCACCTTCTTAAATGCTCGAAAATTCTATTAGAGTAAAATGCGCACACGTTTTATGTATCCAAAACGCGTCCCCGTTTTTGTTAACAATAACGTGTGCGCATTTATCCTTTGTATAAACAGTAGCAATTGTTGTTCGAGAAATACTCTAAACACATTTTCGCAGGTTTGACAGTCCATGCGCAAATTCAGGTTATAGAAAATGCGTGAACGTTATCTTCTTCACCATATTTTCACACAATCTTGTTTTGTGAATCAAGCATCTCCACCACAAATTTCTAAGTATTGCTTAGAGCATGGTAAACATTGAGGAGAAAGAAATAAAGAATGAATTGAGCAAGAAAGAATCCATTAATTGAGCAAGGAGCCATGTAGAGCATCTCCACAATTGTTTTTCTTGCAATTGAGGAGCTAAAAAAGGCAACATTAACTTGGTCGTTGTGGTGGAGTATGTAGACACAATTGAGCAAGAAAAAAACCAAGTTTGGAGAATTTCCCATTGACGATCACCATACAACATTTCTACCATTGTTTTTCTTGCAATTGAGGAGATAGCAAAGGCAATGTATTCTTCCCAATCTTCCCCCAAGCTCAAGAGTATGTAGACACAATTGCTCAAGATATTTACCAAGCTTGGGGAATTTCCCATTTAGGAGCACCATAGAGCATCTCTACCATTGTTTTTCTTGGAATTGAGGAGCTAGCAAAGGCAACATTCTTCCCAATCTTCCCCCTATCTTGAGTATCTAGACACAATTGAGCAAGAGAGAAACCAAGCCTGGGTAGTTTCCCATTGAGGAGCTAGCAGAGGAAACCATATATATCATTGATCATTGTGGTCATGGGAAACTCACGCAATCGAGCAAGAAAATCAACAAGGAAGCGGATACCCAATGAAATCCTTGAAGAAATTAGAGAGAAGAAAAGAAATGACATGACCAATCGAAGATGCTCTATGGACACTCAACCAATTTCGGTTGTTGAGGATGCCATAGTTCTTCCTACCAATCCACATAAAGAAAGACAAAACCATTCACTCGAGGGATCTTCGGTCACCATATCAGTAGAAGAACGAGCACTGCATAGCACTGATCAAGGAGTAAAATGTAGGTGCACATCAAGGCCACCTAAAACCTTTATAGATTTAATTGAATGTGGGTATACAAGTGACGAAGTTAGAGAGACATTGAATTCCGAAGGTATGCTCGAAGAAAACAATGTTGTTTAGAACACTCAAGAGGATTTCCAATTGCCACCATCCGACCGTCAGGAAGACACGGAAGGACATGAAGCTCATATTCAAATGCTAGACTGACTAGGTGATATGGTACAGGGTGCAATTCCAACCTCCCTACCTCCATTAGAAACTTCATGCCAAAGAACTCCAAAACATATACAAATCAATGAAAGTCTCATTGGTTCGCTTGAAGGTACGATGTCTAAACGTAGTATTGTGTATCAAGCTCAACATATACTTGTCAACTATTTTTATTCTAAATGTGATGGAGATAAATGTAGATTATTTATATCGTTGTTAAAATCTACGTCTATGACTGTTGTTAGGAAAAACTTAAGGATAAATATGATAAATAGTTCTGAACCAAGTTCTTATGTTGTCAGAAGTTTGGTAGATGCATTTAGTAATATTGGAAAGAAATCTTGTTCAAAGGATCGCAATGCAGCTCGTCATGTGTTGTCACAATCAATCACGAACAAAAGCACCAAGGCCCTTCACCTTCTTAAACCTACATCCAAACTTGTAGGCTTGGATATCAAAGCACTCCATAGGTATTGTTCTAAAAGAGAACAACTTGACTTTGGTGAAATAGATGTCTGGTCCTTCATTGGCAGGTTGGCATGCTTCGATATAAAGCTCATTGATGCGGTAAAGGGACTGGTGCAAGATTTTTGGTGTGACAATAGTAGGCCTTCATCCAACCAAAAAGATGTACTAAAATTGAGAATGGGTTCAAGGGATCGTGAGCCCCACATTAAACATTTTATTGACATGACAGAAACAGAATTATATGAGAGGTTTAGGCATGAACATAATGAACTTAACTTGGGCCAAAGATCCTTCAAGAAATGCAAACCATGGTATGTTAAAATAAACACAACTCGTAACACATGTTTTTGTCGATATCACATTGAGTACGCTTATTATTATGACACACATATACATATATTGTGTGTTTTGCATAACACTCTTGTGCAGGAATGCTCAACTACATTTCCACTGACATCATCTAGAGAGTTTATCCATAGCATCTTGTGTGGAAGGACATAAGGTTGCACATTTTATCAAAGACCTTGCGTAGATGGGACATGCTCAAGGTGTGGTGGAATGGCATTTTTGGACAAATACATACATGTCACTGATGAGCATGAACTTCGGAGACATGAAGTGAACTTGCAGTCATTTAAATATGTCATGTATGATATAGGTGGATGGACTGAAAGGAAAAAAATACAATTGGTCACCTCTCAGGTTAGCAACGAGTTCCTGGATAGTATTTTTTCCTATTGATATCTATTGCTACTTCATATATGTAACAACCTATTGATCTGTACATATTTATTGTTGATCTACCAGGTATTGGTATGAAACTTCATGTAGGAATTCTTTGAAAAGACACAACAATATGTGAAACATGTATATGTGGCTCATTGGCAAGATGAGTAGTTTAGAGCATGCAGGGATACATTTCCTATTGGAACTATATTATCAGTGGTCAATTTTGCAGAAAACCACACTCTTCAACCACAAAACAAGATTCAGAGTCGATATTATCACTCAGATTAGGTTAGCATAATGGTCCATATCACCTATAGACATGGGGCAGATAGTACTGAAGAGAAAAGGGTTATATTGAAGGAGTATCACTTTTAAATAAGTGATGACAAGTGTCATGAATTTGATTTTGTACAGCACAGCTTTCAATTGTTCTACAAACACTTGGAGGATAACAATATGCAGATGGAACAACATTGGATTTGGACTGATGGTTGTGTGGGGAAATTAAAAAATTCACGTGTCTTCCAATGGTTTTGTATTCTCCACAAGAGGCACAAGGTCCCACATATTTTGAACTATTTTAAGACTGGAAACGGAAAAGGGAAACATGATGGAGCAAGTGCATGCATCAAGACTACATTACGTAGGCAAGAGATGAAATTCACAACTATTTTGCTCATCCGATATGCAAAGGCCATTGTTTCATGGTGTTCCTTAGTGATGGGGCAGGGATCTAGAAGGAAAGAATACCAATCATCTCAAAAAACACATGTACATAGATATTTTTGGGAGGTGGTCGATGTAGATTGATTACACCTATATGAGTGCAAGACCGTCCAAGGAAATCATGCATTCCATTTAGTTAGGATGTCAGACAATGCTATAGTTGAAATGTGGACAATAAAACTCTCTTGTTTTTGTTATCCATCTAGCAGTGGTGAATGGGACAACTATGAATCCACAGATTGGGTTGACAGTTGGGATCGTGTATCACTCCCCATTGGTTGAAAAATAACTTCAGAATTATCCCAGTTGGAGGAGGTCCACTTGAGTATTTCACATGACTATGACCACATTTCAGATCTCATACAACCAGTTTTGACTATTATGTTGATCACTTTGAAATGTTTGACAACTAGTTGTGTTTCATTAGCTGACTCCTAGGTCTGCACTTTATTTTATGTAGGGCACATATATGCAACGGTTTCCCTGAGAGACAATGAATGGCACACTGACTACTGGCTGGCACGTTGATTGGATGGGAAGCAAACCCTCATTGTCTCATTAAGTGACTCCGAGGGAAATGATTTTCCAATTGGGTCGATGGTTATCAAAGCAGAATATTTGACACAGGTTTCCCATAAACGAAATAAAAAAGGTCATGTATTTGAATATTATGGACTAGGTCAAATTGTATACCATTATACAAACTTAGTTATTGGCACAAACCTCCAGCTGCAAACAATGCCAAACAAGAACTCATCAAAGTCACGATACGTGTTGCCTTACTCTGAGCATGAGAGGCTAAAGAATACCATTGCTATTAGAGGTGATACCTATGGTCTAGTCGAATGACCATAGGTAGGTAGTCAGATATTTTGGTTTCATGGTCTCATTGATTATTTGCAGTTTGATACATTGAGCACTTGATATATTGATCAATTCAATAAACTTCTACAATGGATTTGTTGTATTATATTGATACTTACATGACTCATGCCTTATATCCCAAGACCGTTATCTACCACTCTATATGGGATATGTCTATTGCATTTTCTTGAATCTCGAAGTTGATCGTATAAGGACATCTCCTTGAATTCGATAATTATCTCCTTCACTCCGATAATTTGTTTCTCCCGGGTAGGGATTCAACAGGTGTCCCTGAAAGCCTACAGGAGGTGGGAATCAATGTGCGATAGAATGATGGTCGTTTCTCATATCGACGAACCATTGGCTCCATTGGATTCAGGACATCAGGATAGTTCTAGGGAGGACCTCTAATCTAGTTCCATGAATAAGAGGCCATTTTTTGGGTCAATTTTGGAAACTAGGGTTTTGCTCAGTATGTGAATGTGAAATTTTTGCACATGGGATTCAAATTCACATATTGCTCAAACATGAAGGTTTGGCTAGCGTTCCCACATAACAAATTCCTAAACATGCTTGCATGACCCACCGAAAGCCATTTTGGATGCACAATTTCTATTCTATGCCACGAGTAGGGATTCAACACGTGTCCTTGAAAGCCTGTAGGAGGTGGGATTCAACGTGCTATAGAATAATGACCGTTTCTTGGATTAACGAACTGTCAGCTCCGTTCGATTCAAGACAACGGAATAGTGCTAGGGTGACCCTCTAATCTGGGTTCATGGAAAAGGGATCATTTTTTTGGTCAATTTTGGAAACTAGGGTTTTGCTCAGTAAATGAATGTCCAAATTCTACACATGGGGGTCAAATTCGCATATTGCTCGACTGTGAAGGTATGGCTAGTGTTCCCACATAACACATGCCTAAAAACACTTGCATGACCCACCAGAATCCCTTTTTGATGTACAATTTCCATTCTATGCCCCGAGTAGGGATTCGACAAGTGTCCCTGAAAGCCTGTGGGAGGTGGGATTCAACATGCCATAGAATCATGACCATTGCTCAGATCAGTGAACCGTTGGCTCCGTTGGACCCATGACATCGATATAGTACTAGGGAGGCCCTCTAATATGGTTCCATGGATAAGAGACTATTTTTTGGGTCAATTTTGGAAACTAGGGTTTTCCTCAGTAAGTGAATGTGAAATTTTTGCACATGGGGGTCAAATTCACATAATGCTTGACCGTGAAGGTGTGGCTAGCGTTCCCACATAACACATGCCTAAACACACTTGCACGACCCACTAGAAGCCCTTTTTGATGCACGGTTTCCATTCTATGCCCCGGGTAGGGATTCAACAGGTGTCCCTGAAAAACTGTAGGATGTGGGATTCAACGTGTCGTAGAATCATGACCATTGCTTGGATCAGTGAACCGTTGGCTCTGTTGGATTTAGGACATCGGGATAGTTCTACGGAGGTCATCTAATTTGGTTCCATGGATAAGAGACCATTTTTTTGGTCAATTTTGGAAACTAGGGTTTTGCTGAGTAAGTGAATGTGAAATTTTTGCACATGGGGGTCAAATTTGCATATTGCTCAATCGTGAAGGTGTGGCAAGCGTTCACACATAACACATGCCTAAAAACGCTTGCACGACCCACCAAAATCCATTTTTGATACACGGTTTCCATTCTATGCCCTGGGTAGGGATTCAGCAGGTGTCCTTGAAAGCCTGTAGGAGGTGGGATTCAACATGCCATAGAATCATGATCATTTCTCGAATCGACAAACCATCGGCTTCGTTGGATTCAGGACATCAGGATAGTGCTAGAGTGGCCCTCTAATCTGGGTCCGTGGACAAGGGATCATTTTTTTTTGTCAATTTTGGAAACTAGGGTTTTGCTCAGTAAGTGAATGCGAAATTTTTGCACATAGAGGTCAACTTGAAGGTGATTGTAGATATTCCCCTCTTGAACAAATACTTGTTGCAAACTATTATTCCATGTGCAGCTTCCAATAATTATGTTACCTGTTGTAAGGTGTTGATTAAGACTTATTTCCCATCATTGTCAAGCAAGAAATATTCTTTGTTTTTGTTATAATCAAGATGAAAGGATTTGTCAATCTCTATGTGGAGGTGAATGGATCTTAGGATCTCATATCATTCATGGGACTGGAAACTTGAAAGAAGGTTATTTCCCATATTAAGTTAGCTAGGTCATCCAAGAGATGTGACCATTTGTATGATGAAATGCAGAAGGAGACAATGCCATTACGTCAGTAACCATGTAATGGAACATGTTTATGTTTAGAAACAAGTGACCAACCTATTACGCCATTATTAAAAAATATATATATCTTCATGCTACGAATGCTTTGAATAATACTCCATAAACATGAATTTATAAAACAAGATTCAGAATAGTAGTTCTCTAATCAATTTAAACTATAATAAAACCACACATAACTTTCATCTCTTTCAAATTTGTTACTCAAGGCCATTCATCAAATGCCATGTACATTAACAAAATGATAAAATAATGTGCAGGACATACATATTGTGCGGGATATAGTCATAACCATTATTTTGAATCAACCTTATAATACTCAAATACTTTTAGGTTTGATGTGTATCCCATGCATTCGTTAGATGAAAGACATCATGCCAAACACTAATTTTCTTTATGTAGACCACACAGGTGCATCACATATGTGTGTCAACTTCATGCATCCTTTAAAAGTTTGTTAGGTTGTTATGTGGGCAAGGCGCTTTTGTATTCCACCATGTTGGATTAGTTGCTTAGCTGTGTTGTGTGCTTATGTGTATTAGGTATGTTCCATCTTTATGAAGTGACAATTTGACATTGTTAATATAACATTGTATATGTAATCGGATCGTGGTAAAAAACAATTAAAATGTACATTTTTGTCATTACGTAATATTGTAATTGTGCATTGTTCTCAAATTTATAACTGATATCTCCATGCAATCATAAAATCTATAAAAAATTCAGAACATTACACATAGAAACATTCTTGGCCACACATGTATAATCACACTTAAAAAATTGAACCATGAAGATCTCAAGAGCCTTGATATAAAATATTTTTTATATCATGAAAGTTATAATACAAAAATAGAAAGCCCATCTATGGCCCGTCAATTTACATGTATCAAAAATATATTTGATGTACATGTGCAAACAAAAGTACATATGTCTTGGACAACACCCCTATACTCTAACTCCAGATTGTACATAAAAATACATATTTGTCCTGGACTAACACATCAAAAATCTAACTTTCTCTTGTTTTTCCCAGACCCTTATTAACTTTCTCTTGTTTTTCCCAGACCCTTAAATTATCAAAATGGTGAAATCTCATTTTCCTGTAGTTGAAATTGCAATGTTAATAATTCTTCAATCATTCAAATTTTAATTCTCCTCAATCATATACTTCAAATTGTTAATTTTTAATGCCGAAATTGAATTTGTATTGTAACGGTTCACTGTTGAAATTACAATTTCTAGATGGCTAGATTACAATTTTTCATAAGGAATTGCAACTTTTTTAATTTTTTTATTATTGGAATTGTAGTAAAACAATTGTTGAAATTTCACTTTTCTTTTAAAAATCGAATCTCTTTTCAATCATATACTCGTTGAAATTCTCAAATTTGTAATCATCAAAATGCCATAATTGCATTTTCCTAAAGTTGAATATGCAAATGTTAAAAAAATCAATTTTAACAATTTTTATTTGTTGAAATTGCAATTCTAGATCGTTGAAATTGCAATCAACCAGCTATTGAAATTTCAATTTTCATCAAAATAATGTGAATTTCTCCTCACTCGTTTACTATTGAAATTGTGAATTTGTAGTTGTCCAAACTGCAAATTTATTGTTACATTTATGAATACTAATTTTAAAAATTGCAATTTCCTTAACTTGAAATTGTAATTTGTATTAAAAGTTCATGAAATTGTAAATATGCTAGTGTTGAAATGACAATCAATTAATAATTGAAATTGAAATGTTCTATTTTTTATAATTTTCCGATTGTTGAAATTGCAACTCTTGAATTCATAAGATTGCATTGAATTGCAATCAATTAGTATACCAGTTGAAATTGTGAATTTGTAGTTGCTAAAATTGCAGTTGCGACTCATTTTTTTTATTGTTGACTTTGCTACACACTCATGCAAAAATTCTAGCATCCATAAAAAAAACTTCACTTATTGAAGTCCTAATTTAAACTATTAAGATTTGTCAACCAAATTTCAATGTTTTTGTGTGTCTAAATTTGAATATCAATCCGAGAGCATTAGAAAAGAGTTATACACATTAACATTGTATTATAGAAAGAAAAAAAATGATCCCTTTTGATATATAACATATTTTAGATAAATTTCTATTTCTATCTGTATGAAAAAAATGAAAAAATGGATGTAATGGAAAAAAATACTGAAAAAAAAAAGAATGATTGGAAGGGTAGGGAATCTAGAATTCAGCCTATGACTGTATGTCTTCATTCAATCAAAGTAAATGGAATTGAGAAAAAATGGATGGAATGGAAAAAAATACTGAAAAAAAAAAGAATGATTGGAAGGGTAGGGAATCTAGAATTCAGTCTATGAATGTATGTCTTCATTCAATCAAAGTAAATGGAATTGAGTTGAGGACTCATTTGAATTCGGGAGACGAGAAACCTCTTGGTATTTGCACAATAATCATATATCATGTAGTTTTTCTATACCCGCTAGCTGCGGGAACTGTTGGTTGTCATTCATTTATCAATGCTAAGCTCCCACATACACAAAAAAATACCAATCACAACAAATTAGGTGGAAATATTTTGAATGGAAATGAATAAAAAATAAGATCTACTACAACACAAGAGAGGGAAAATATTATTTAATTTCAAAATGTTCAACATGCATGCATTTAATCGGTGGGATCAAGCTTTGACGCTAACCTCTGTGAAATAAGGAAATATGGTATGGATGGATCTCCTCTCGACGCCAATGAATCTCAATGCATTTAATTATCGAGCAGATATCAGGAGCCATTTGTATAAGAGACCACCGAATACGGTTTCTCGGCAGCTAGAGGGCAAACGGTTCCAGCAACTAGAGGGAAAACTGTTCTGGCAGTGCGGGCCAACGTTCTTAAATAGGTGGCAACCCATTGATCATGTGGTACGCTTATTGATTAGGTGGGAGACCATTATTTTTCAGGTATAACCCGTGATTTCTCAGGTGGTATATGAGTGTCATGCCTAATTGATGGAGACAAATAGAGATAGAATTAATGCCAAGTTCCAACTTAGTATCCCTTTCGAATCTGTCGTTGTATCGATCAGAATTAGAACAAATCCTTTGTAATCAAGAGAGGATAATGTAATATCTATTATTTCACGATGGAAGGTTTCCATTTGAAATAGTGACTTGTATGTGATGATATGGTTCTAGATGTGGTAATTATAACATTTGAATTGCCTAATAGCTAGTAGTCTAAATTGTGTATGATCGATCCTTCTTGAACCAATAGTTCCCTTTTAGGGAAAGCACAAACAAGGATGAAGTTACCAAATCTAACCTAAGGAGGCTGCTCGAGCCCACCTAAATTGAGGTTAAAGAAACAAGATACAAGGAACAAAGGATGATGGTTGAGCCACCCATAGAGGGGAAACATCATGCTCATGATAATTGATATATCCTACTTTTATAGCTTCATGAACTAATATAATTTCATACCTTACTTTGTCTCCTTATATGGTTTGTGAACATTGAGAATTCATAGCCTCTTCTCCTAGTTATTTATCTAGCTAGTTACTGTTAGTCCGTCAGGTGGAAAGAAATAACAAGAATAGGTAAAGCTCCCACTATGAACAATAAAACCAAGTCTTGTCGAGGTGAACTAGCCCTATAATGCTTTTCACTTTAACTATCTCTTTCTTGGCCTATGGGGTGGAAAATTACTCTCTATTAACCTGGCTTATAATATGGTGAAAATTACCCTAAGAAACCTGGCCTATGCAGCCTATGGTCCTCCAGCATAAAGGAACAAGGTAAGAGTGCTCTATTTTGGGTTGTGGAACCCGAAATAGAGGAGGATGATCCCTCCTACGTAAGGTGAGCCCTACGTCTCTTCAATGGTAAATTATCTGTCAATGGTAATTTATCCGCTATAAACCTAGCCTATGGGTTATGGGAAAATTACCCTAAATGAACCTAGGCCACGACTAGAAGCTAGGGAACATGTGGTAAATTTATCTCTATGAACGTGGCCTATGGGTTATTGAGGGCATGCATTGAATGTCAACATAGTATATGGAGATCTCACAATAAGGCCATCAATCAATTGCAAAAAGTGCACATAATAAAGGGTCATCTTAGGGCCAAGTCCCTCAAGTGATACAATCCAAGTCACAAAAACCTAGGGAATACCGCGAGTGCATTCTTGAGTCTAAACGACATCACATTATATGCAAATGACCCCCCATTTTGTGGTCAATGTGGTCTTTTTCTTTTTTCTTTTTCTATCCTTACTTGGTGATACCCGGAAAACCCCTCCTTTCACAAGTAGGCTTCCTTACCCATCACATGGTCTAGTACTTCATCACTAAATGGGGTAGAGAAGGGGCCATGTACATAGGTTGTGTGAAAAATATTAATATCCACTCAAATACCGATATATTCGATGTCCTGGATGATGATTGGATTAATCCATTTTATTCTTATACTATAAAAAGGAACCTTGTTTCCATCATCCTGTCTATTTCCATATTCATTTTATCTTTCTCTATGGAGTTAAAGTTGTACAACCTATGCTTTATTGTCTTTTCATTTGTTCAAAGGTCTATATTCATTTTACCCAAGCCACCCTTTATTCCCTTCATCTTAGTGAAGTTTTGTGAGAACAAATATTCATATTCCTTAAGTAGAGTTGAAACCTCAGATATGGTTTGTTCATTGCAGTATTCACCTAATAAGGTTATTCCAGCCTTTTGAGATTTAATTTCTTGCTGGATGGAATAATGAAGAGGTTTTCGCTTCCAATCCCAATAGGATTCTAACAAGGAGGGAAAGGGAGGGACAATCATCTATCAATTGAATATGCACGGTGGATAATTACATATATAACAATAATAGAATCAAATTAGTACCACCTTAGTTACTTGCTTCGACACTTTCTTAATTAGATTATTGCTAGCTGGGACAAGAAACCTGATGGGAGAATAAACAGGCTTATGGCTTGCTTAGAACTGATACCCAACCTCTACCTTGGACCTATAAATCTACACTCTACCCTTGATACTCTTTACTCGAGACACTAAATACTTTATACTCTCTACCGATACTCGAACTCGAACTATACCTCTCAAATAGAAATAACTCTACCTATCAATACAAAGAACTCTATCTATAAGCTTGACTCGAACTATACGAAATCATAGCCCTTGACCCTTGAACTCTATGGAATCATAGCCCTCGAGACCCTTGGACCTTACCCCAAGGAACATTGGGTTCCTACCTATCCTGGACTATTCGACTTGGATACTCAACTAGGCTCATCAACTGTGTTATTGGACTACGCTGATTGGGGCGGTTGCGGTATTCAACTGCTCGATGGCTTGGCCACTCACATGGGGATGATCGGGATGGGGTACTCGCGATGGGGTATTTGATATTGGGTACTCAGATACTTGGATGGGTTTGGATAGGCTATTCAACTCGACTAGGATATTCAATTGGGCTTGGATACCAAGATCGGTTGGGATGCTCGGTTGGGCCAGAAACGGTCATGGCCAGAAATCATAAATCATATTCGATCATAGCCACTACTTGATGCTAGGTGGTGATGCTGGTAGGTGCGATCCAACATGTCTTATCCAATAGTTGATCCCAGGTGTATATGGTGATACTCGGTGTTGTTTATGCTGGTACTCAAATGCTGCTATTCCATCCTGCCACGTCGAGCCCAAGTGGCGATACAAGTGTTTATTCTTGGTAGGTAATCCAAGTGTTGATGTTGATCCTTAGCTTTATTTCTACTTTAATTGATCTAACGTACCCATCAAGGAAGTATAATCTATAGTTCCATGTTTTATACTCTCGGTCCCTCCAGCTTTTACTCTCTACCTCTCTCAAGATATACATCTCTATACAAGAATCTATATACATAGGGTTCTCGCTTCGTGTTAAAGAAATAAATAAAGAAAAGAGTGGAAGCTAAAGTGGATGAGAATTAAGTTAATTAAAGAGCGGAAGTGGATGTGGAGCGGAAGCTGGCTTAAATATTCTCGCTGCGCGTTACATAAAAGAATAGCTTGGGAACTAAAACAAAAATAATTTTATTACCTACCCCAGTAAACAAATTTATTCTAATTGAATAGTCACATGGAAGAATAGAGCTAGCTTATAAGGAAGGCCAACTTCTCACTCTTAAATTTACCACTTTTATGCATATTAATCTATTCCCACTCAACGAGGGTAGAAACTAACTGATAGGCCACCTTTAGCTAGTGAATTTACCACTTGTTCGACCGACTCTATTTTTGGGACACATCATTGAGGTGTCGTAAGGCGCTTGACCATTTCCAAGGTACCAAGGAAAGTACTTTATTTCTTTGCTAAAGCATAATTACATATAAATCAAATACATTGCTTAAATTGGCTTTGAGGGGCATGGGCGTTGGTCGAGCATGTTAGGGCTAGCGCATGTGCGCTTCCTATGTTTTATATATGTAATTATGATGTTTTAATCCAAGTAATGGTATAGGGAATGGATGTAAAAATGCAAGAAATAGATTATTTTGGGTGGTGGGGAGCCCGGTGGGAAATAGTAGATATGGTGCTTATCCTAGAGATTCCTATTTCCAATCATATCGTGGGATCGATCCCATGTAGTTTAAAAGTGATTTTCTACCCGTTCCTATCTATCCGGGTCTGTCATTTCCACGATATCCTCATGATCAATTAATGAGACTTGTCCTATCAGTATTATTGCCTCAATACTTAATGAGGGTAGTATCCTGCGTGTTCCAGTCACCTCTTAATGGCTCTCACAATGAAAGCAAAGTGTTTGAATAATTGGGCCCGCTACCCGCAATGTTTTTATAGGTGTATAGGGTGGTTTGTGTAGTTGTGCTACCTTTAGAAGTATAGATGGTATAAGTGCTCAATTTAGATCGTTTGCTGGTAGGCGTGTGTATTGGATAAGGTTTAGGGTTAGTTTTAGTGTTATTTATGGTAGGGGAATATGGTTCAGTGCTCTTGCTGGGATGTCTCAGTTCCCTACCTCTATGTATTCGTGGTGGTTTTTCTACCATTTGTTATGGTCCTAGTTCCAAACCACTATTGTCTGCCATTGCCCGTTTAGGGAACTCGACCACAGGAAAGGTAATCGATGAAGGAGATCAAGTCGAGGTCGCCCGACCAAGAAGAGTAAAGCTCAAGTATCCTATCGGAAATATAAGGAGAAGGGTTGAGAAGTCGTCCAAGGAGAATAACGCTATGTCTCGATAGTAGGAACACATCGAAAGAACACTACACATCTAGTAGGAATAAATCCGTACACATATATTAGTATACATTGGGAGACAAATGCAGACCTCATATACTGTAATGAAATTTATTCCATCGATACAGTGGGAAGCATCCTAATGGTAATGAGTGAACTCCCCACTGGTAGGTGGGATGGTATAAGCCAATGCAATAGCAGAATTCTAAGTGATAAATAGAAGCAGAAGGGCCTAGATTCGGGTTTAAGATAATTCATCTTTTTCCCACCTTAAGAAGATGAATGAATCAGGTGAATCAAGTAATGTCAATCAGGCAAGAATAAACTGGTGCTAAAAGAAACCAGGCATTAGAGATTATAGGAAAGGAATGAATATGTTAGTACTGGATAAGTAAAACTTTAACCAATGAATTGAAATTTATGTCAGGAAAGTCTCTAATTGGTAAGTATCTACCACCATTAAGGGGAGGAAGGCATGCATCGGTAGCTCAGTAGCATATACGGGTGCACCATTAGCATTAGCATTGATATATGGGTATGGGGTTTATTTAGTTTTTTTGGCATTAAAATGAATCTGCAATCCCCAAACAAGACCCTACCCGCAAAAATGATTTCTCTTGAAAACATGAAACATAAAATAATAGTCTAAACATGCAGGAGCAACCGTAGGTCAGTTTATTCCTACACCATCTCTTGGCTCACTATCGCAGTCTAGATGGAAACAAGATGAGGAGTGATAAATACAACACTCAAAAGGAAGCGAACTCATTCGTTTCATGGTGGATATAAATCTCATCAATTGGGTTCATGGCGCCAATACTCACACTCATCCTAGCCATCTCATAAACACTCTAACTATAGGTCTTCCTGCTAAAGGTAATAAATCATCTCATTATGGCCATCTCATAAACCATCTAGCCATCTTTTCAATTACCATTTTGTATTTCTTCCTCCATATAGATAAAGGGCTAGTCTAATCTAATTGTGGGTTTTTATATAATATTATATAATATTTTTATGAAAGAATTCGTATGTTCAAGGGTGTTCATCTAAATGGATCTTTTGAATATTGGCAAGTTAGAAGGAAAGTAAAAACGCATATTATTAATGTATTCCCCTCAAAAGGTAAAGTCTGAAGGCAAGTCAACACGAATGGATCCACTTCCTATTGGCAAGTCAAAAGGCGAGTCATAAGGTGGTGCCAATCACCCCATTCTAAGAAAAGAGGTAGTCGACCCAATTTTGCACCCTGATTTTTTTCAAGCCTCTTTGGAAAAGGTGGTTTCCTTAGAAGTTGTAACCAATATTGATCCTATCCAGATAATGAAGGTAGTCACAGGACTGATGAAGTTAAACCCTGCGAAACAAAGAGAGTTTTCATAGATGCAGTGGATATGTTCAATAACATAGAAGTTATTTAAACCTCACAGATTACCGTAGGTTACCAACATAGCTTCCTCAAATCCTTGACCCTCCAGGAGATTGCAGAAGGATACCTGCAAATGGGAACAGTGAAATCACAACTGACCAATGAGCAATTGGTTCAATTTGTTTTCTAGTATCCTTGAATATGAACATTAGACTAGGAGGTTTCATAACTCCCTCCAACATGTAGTGACCAAAGTAGAGCACATGGACTATATATCCACAAATATGAAAGAGAGGAGATAAAACTGTGTACATAGAAGGAGGAACCAAATAGGAAAGGAGTTCTGGCTAGAGACAAATATTACAGGATACAACATCAAGTATGTTACGCTAGACCTAGGGTTTGATTTTCACATCTGTACAAATAAATCTTAGGAGGCCATGGTACTGTCAAAGATGGTATACTCCCCCATTCAACTACGCATGGCGAACCAGTATCAAATCTTCAGATCAAGAGACTGGAAGACATAGAGGTCGACATTGCATTACTAAATACCTTTTCATATTTTAAGGTGATAAAAATCATCGAGGAAATGGAATGCTATCCCACCTTCTAGGGATAAAGTGGGTGTTTTACAATAAGACTGTGATAAATTTGAAGAGAGAAATAATGACATTTGAAGCTGAAAGTACATGGGTGATACAACCTCTCGACCCATACCAGGGCTCCAGATATATATAGAACCCATTGATGATTCCTTCAGAAAAAATGTGCTATAAACATATATAAAATAACAAAAGGAAAATGGGATGACTATGTAAATCCCACTGCATATGAGTCGGTGAGTTGGAGGAGCATCAACTCCTTGGATACATATTCCAAAGAAGCATGGAACATATGGCAAGGGCGTAACCAAGAGTTTACATCCATAAGATGCACATCTATCAGGGTAGTCAATTGTATTGGCACTGAGTTGTAGAATCCACCAATGTATACTGGGATGAGAAGAGTGAAATAATTCCTAGACAAAATGGAGCTAGAATAAAGGAGGAAAAAAGAATCCCATCCATGGACATAGGCCTATGAGGCACACCTGCTCATTGGAGAGCAATGCATAAGTAGGATCTGACATCCTAGGATAAGATCTAGAAGTCATTCTCCACAGGTTCATGGCCCCTCCTAGGTTTCAGGTGCAGAATGTGTCAAGCACCAAAGAAGGACAGATGAGACCGCTCAAATACCAAGATAACTGCGAGCCTTCCCTGCATATTCAGAACTATATAGATAAAGAGGCTAAAGATGGCCTTGGGTAAAATTTGTGGGCTCATAGATTCCCACACACTTTAGTTCCTATCCCAAATGCCTGGTACTTGCATGAAAAGTCACACAATAAAACAAGGACATGGACAGTGACCAAAGACCACTTCTACACTTTGTTCTTATATGCAGGAAAGACATCTTAAGTCACTACGGTTTTGAAGGATATTAAGCATCTCCTGTTCCATCCTAAGTTACAGAGTGATTTGCTCCCAACCCAATGTGTGCATCACTGAATCTTAAAGACTTTGTGGAGACTGGAGCAACATCTCGAGGAACCCATAAGTTGCAGGTAGGGAGATAAATATGGGGATAGGATATATGGGTTGCACAACCTCTTGTTTGAGGATTCATAGGGGTATCACTTGATACAAGATAAGTTAAAATAGGACTCATATAAATCATATAAATAACCCCTAAGGAAGGTTGAGGAAAAGAAGCTTGGGAATGGAATTCCAGGCCTTAAATAAACTTATTAGGTGAATACTACAATGAACAAACCATGTCTGAGGTTGCAACTCTACTGAAGGAATATGAATATTTGTTCTCGCAAAACTTCACTAAGATGAATGGAATAAAGGGTGGCTTGGGTAAAATGAATATAGACCTTTGAACAAATGAAAAGCCAATAAAGCATAGGTTGTACAACTTCAACTCCATAGAGAAAGAGAAAATGAATATGGAAATAGACAGGATGCTAGAAACAAGGTTCCTTTTTATAGTATAAGAATAAAATGGATTAATCCAATCATCATCCAGGACATCGAATATATCGGTATTTGTGTGGATATTAATATTTTTCACACAACCTATGTACATGGCCCCTTCTCTACCCAATTTAGTGATGAAGTGCTAGACCATGTGATGGGTAAGGAAGCCTACTCGTGAAAGGAGGGGTTTTCCAGGTATCACTAAGTAAGGATAGAAAAAGAAAAAATAAAAATACCACGTTGACGTGTAGTGCTCTTTTGATGTGTTCCTACTATTGGGACATAGCTTTATTCTCATTGGATGACTTCTCAACCCTTCTCCTTATATTTCCAATAGGAGACTTGAGCTTTACTCTTCTTAGTCGGGCGATCTCAACTTGATCTCCTTCATCGATTACCTTTCTTGTGGTCGAGTTCCCTAGACGGGCCATGGTAGACAATAGTGGTTTGGAACTAGGACCATAACAAATGGTAGAAGAACCACCACGAATACATAGAGGTAGGGCACTGAGACATCCCAACAAGAGTACTAAACCATGTTCCCCTACAATCAATAACACTAAAACTAACCCTGAAACTTATCCAATACACACGCCTACTAGCAAACGATCTAAATTGAGCACTTATACCATGTATACTTCTAAAGGTAGCACGACTACACAAACCACCCTACACACCTATAAAAACATTGTGGGTAGTAGGCCAAATTATTCAAACACTTTGCTTTCATTGCGGGAGCCATTGAGAGGTGACTGGAACACCCAGGATACTGCCCTCATTAAGGATCGAGGCAATAATATTGATAGGCCAAGTATCATTAATTGATCATGACGATATCATGGAAATGACAGACCCGGATAGATAGAAACGGGTAGAAAATTACTTTTAAACTACACGGGATCGATCCTAGGATATGATTGGAAATAGGAATCTCTAGGATAGGCGCCATACCTACTATTTCCCACTGGGCTCCCCACCCCCCAAAGTAATCCATTTCCTGTGTTTTTCCAACCATTCTGTGTACCATTACTTGGATTTATCCATCATAATTACATATATAAAACATAGGAAGCATGCATGCGCTAGCCCTAACATGCTCGACCAATGCCTATGCCCCTCAAAGCTAATTGAAGAAATGTATTTGATCATATATGTAATTATGCTTTAGCAAAGAAATAAAGTACTTTCCTTGGTACCTAGAAAATGGTCAAGCGCCTTACGACACCTCAATGATGGGTCCCAAAAATAGAGTTGGTCGAACAAGTGGTAAATTCACTAGTTAAAAGGTGGCCTATCAGTTAGTTTCTACCCTGGTTGAGTGGGAATAGATTAATATGCATAAAAGTGGTAAATTTAAGAGCGAGAAGCTGGCCTTCCTTATAAGTTAGCTCTATTCTTCCATGTGACTATTCAATTAGAATAAATTTGCTTACTGGGGTAGGTAATAAAATTCTTTTTGTTTTAGTTCCCGAGCTATTATTTTATGTAATGCATAGCGAGAATATTCAAGCCATCTTCAGCTACACATCCACTTCCGCTCTTTAATTAACTTAATTCACATCCACTTCAACTTCCACTCTTTTCTTTATTTCTTTCTTTAACACAAAGCAAGAACCCTATGTATATATATTCTTATATATAGATGTATATCTTGAGAGAGGTAGAGAGTAAAAGCTGGAGGGACCGAGGGTAGAGAACATGGAACTATAGATTATACTTCTTTGATGGGTACATTAGATCAATTAAAGTAGAAATAATGCTAAGGATCAATATCAACACTTGGATTACCTACCCAGAGTAAATACTTGTATCACCACCTGGGCTCGACGTGCAGGATGGAATAGTGGCATTTGAGTACTACCATAAACAACATCGAGTATCACCATATCCACCTGGTATCAACTATTGGCTAAGACATGTTTGATCGCTCCCACCAGCATTGCCACCTGGCATCAAGTAGCGGCTATGATCGAATATGATTTATGATTTCTGGCCATGACCATTTCTGGCCCAACCGAGCATCCCAACCGAGCTCGGTATCCAAGCCCAATTGAATATCCCAGTCGAGTTGAATAGCCTATCCAAACCCATCCAAGTATCTGAGTACCCAATACCAAATACCCCATCACGAGTACCCCATCCCGGTCACCCCCATGTGAGTAGCCAAGCCATCGAGCAGTTGAATAGCGCAACAACCTCAGTTAGCATAGTCCAATAGCACAGTTGATGAGCCCAGTTGAGTATCCAAGTCAAGTAGTCCAAGATAGGTAGTAACCCCGTGTTCCTTGGGGTAAGGTCCAAGGATCTCGAGGGCTATGATTCCATAGAGTTCAAGGGGCGAGGGCTATGATTTCATATAGTTCAAGTCAAGCTTATAAATAAAGTTCTTTGTATCGATAGGTAGAGTTCTTTTTATTTGAGAGGTATAGTTTGAGTTCGAGTATCGGTAGAGAGTATAGAGTATTTAGTGTCTCGAGTAAAGAGTATCGAGGGTAGAGTGTAGATTTATAGGTCCAAGGTAGAGGGCGGGTATCAGTTCGAAGCAAGCCATAAGCCTGTTTATTCTCCCATCAGGTTTCTTGTCCCAGCTAGCAATAATCTGATTAAGAAAGTGTCAAAGCAAGTAACTAAGGTGGTACTAATTTGATTCTATTATTGTTATATATGTAATTATCCACCGTGCATAATCAACTTATAGATGATTTTCCCTCCCTTCCCCTCCTTGTTAGAATCCTATTGGGATTGGAAGCGCAAACCTCTTCATTATTCCATCCAACAAGCAATTAAATCCCAAAAATACAATCAATAACAAATAAATAAATATAGCAATCCCGCCCCACAATAAAATAAAGAAAGGGGCCGCATGACGAAATGACGTATATGAACAAACCATGTTTATCCTCGGTATGTTTGTATGGCTTTGATAGTTTGACTATGACTAGAACTGACCTCCTGGCTATATATGCCCAACCACTTCCTATGGGCTATTGGCTATCGACTATGTGAGGTGCTCAATGTGAAGGTGAAGTAGAAACTTGTGTTTCGGATGCGTAAGTGAGGTATAGGGTCTACTTCAAGGTAGAGATGTAGGGTGGAGTTCGAGAGTAGAGTTTCATATAGGTCTAGGGTCAAGGAATTTGTTATAAGGTCTAGGGTACATGCCCTTATTCCATATCATTGGAGATCGAGGGTGGTTTATTTATTTGTATGTCTTCTTTAGGAGAAAGTTCCTTTCAATGATTGGTTATCGACAATATTAGTTCTGGGAGAACTGGGCTATGATCAACATTGGCTATCAGCTATGAAACTGTGCTACATGATCGTCTATCGAATGAACTTATAAGATGACCTCCTGGAAACTACAACTACCAGTTCTCAACAATGAAACCTATCGATGATCAGATATTGAATGGATCCCTCGATTGTGAACCACTCACTGGCCCCCGTCCGGTGTTGAATGAGGCATGTTGTGATGGTGACTCAGGCATGCGGTGATTCAAGTATCTGGTAAAATGGGGAACTTATCCTCTTTAACATATGGATCAACAGGGGACTTCTCGAATAATGACCACCTTCAGGTAAGGACTCCCGGCTATGACTCCTAGCTATGATGGACTATGAGTGGTTCGCACTGTGGCTAATGGGATATGAATGGGAATCCCTAATAGGTGCATCATAAGTAATTGTCGTCATAGCATAAAGTAAAGGTAGTAACTATGGTTTCATACGCGATCTTGGCGGCCTTCCTTATCTTCTCTTCTCGGGTATGGATTAAAAGGGGTACATCTCTCTCTTGGCTGCATCGCACCCTCGCGACCAACATACTCATCAGAAGATTTAGTTTTTGTGTCTGCATCAAACCCGATTAAATGAATCAATAATTCCATCACCCCGGGCCCCTACTTCTGCAAAAGTCTAAAAAGGGATAAATTTCCTTGCCTAACATGCTATACACACTCTTTTTTCACATATGGTGCACTCACTTGGTCGGTGGAAAGTTTCTTTACTTGCATGTGTTACTTAGAAGGTCCCTTACGTGTACTAGGGGGTCTTGGTAGAGGTGGACTTATCTTCAATTTCTGGAATTAAATTATCTTTACTTGCATGTGTTACTTAGAAGGTCCCTTACGTGTACTAGGGGGTCTTGGTAGAGGTGGACTTATCTTCAATTTCTGGAATTAAATTATCGCCACTTGTTACACCGAAGGTGTTATTTATTAAGGCGCTGCTCCTCTAGCCATTTTGTCGTCTGTCGATGGCCAATGAGGAGTTGCCCCCTGTACATCATGAGAAAAACGACATTAATGTAAAAGAAACTGAATTGATGATTAAAAATATCCTTGTGCACCCGTTCATCCCATGCCGGCGGCATACAGTCCATCGATTCCTTGGAAACCCATCATCTGAGAAAAGTTCTCTGCCATTCTGCAAATTAAATGGCAATTTTCAAAAACAGAAAATCGTTGTTAGGCATACCTTGAGCCAGCCGCGTACTACACTTACGAGTCGCAAAGCCATAACAACATACGACGTCATATCTATTCTCGGGATGCTCCATGCTGTCTATGAGCTTCTCTACTTTAGTGAATCTGCACAGAGGAATGGATCTGATCACAGCTTCATCCAAGCCATATGATTGAGTAATTATCTGCCACCCTTCTGGGTCTTGGAATCCTTCCAGTGAATAAGCATCGACTTGTATATTCTCTTCAGAGTCCAAACTCCTACGTCTCCTCCTGGAAAAAGGTCTCCATCGAGAAGCTTTGCAATACTTAGCAAAAATCTTGTAGTAACTTACCACCAGTAAAGCGCTGCCTAGAACTACAATAATGGCTATCAGGGCAGGCCTGATGGTGGTGTTGAATTACTCACATCATACTGGAACGAGTTCTGGAGATTGGAAAATCCTACTCTGAAGTGATTACAGAGTAACTTAACAGGTCTACCAGCTCGACCGTGTCCAGGTCGTTTGGTTAGAACATAACAAATGACCTCTGGGAGTTTCTGTGCCATTAGAGAAGGTAGTAGAGGTGGGAGTGGCAGAACTTCAACTTCCCAAGAAGGGACAGATTGTGGTACCATTTGAGGAGGAATTTCGGGTGGAGGTGGAAGAACTTCAACAGACTGACTGTAAGAAGGCCTTTCTCCATCACTCCGGCCTGAGATATCCTGGGACTCCACTGTAAATCATGTGTTCAACACACACTATCAAACTACATGAAAATTATGTGATTCACATTCCCACAAACACACAACTAAAACCTTCGGACCAGAATCTAGATGATTTGTTTATTTCAGCTAGAAATAAATAAAACATTTTGTATATTACTTTGGTAAACAAACAACAAAGCGAGAGAACACTCACAAGTACAAGCCACCAAAGTGTATCAAAAATTTTTAACCACATTCCAACATACCCTCAACTAATCAAACTGGACCAAAATTCTTCGATGGCATATAAAAGTTTACTTTTGAAGAAAATTTATATGTATTCAGTGACCTGTTTTCAAAAAAATCAGGAAAATTTAAAAGGAAAATGACCCAACAAGTCTTCCACCTAAATTTAAGGGTATATATTATACTACACGAGAAGTTCTATATGACACCCAAATGGTCATAACCCATTAGCCAACAAAGAAATCGAAAATGATTTTCCATTGGACTTTAAACAAATAGAATGGATGGCCTGTAAACTATTGATGAAAACCAACCTCGAAGCTAGAGACCAGGACTCCAAAACTTCTTAACAACACAAAACAAACCCAACAAAGATTCAGTTGTTTGTATAAAACAACATATTTAATCAGCGGTTCAAGATAGCAATCAATCAAATAACTGGTTGAGCAAAATGGAAAAAAAAACTAAAAAATTGCATATACAAATTGAAGTTGGCATAAAAACCCAAAGACCAACTGTAGTAATCCCAGGCCAAAATCTGAACATTCCCAAAAATATAAAAAGTTACTATTCAGCCAAAAATTAATACGATGGCTTAAAAAATATTGACAAAAACCAAGCTCAGAGCCCGGGGAAGCATTCCTCCGCCTCCTGGACAAAGACAATCCCAACTTAGAAACTGTTCCTTCTATAGAGTCCCATTTTATCATTGAAACTATAAAAATCATAATAACATAACTTAATCAAGCCAGCACCAGCCATAGAAAATTTTAAACACAAACCAAACAACAACATTTACCAATGTAACACACCATTTCAACAGAAACTACTAATTCGCCTAAAATCTATTGTGCAAAACCTAAGTCAAAATGAAACACAACCGGTCCTCCAAAACTTCAAAACCAAAACAAACCCAACATAGGAAAATCAGCGTTTATAACCCAGTGTTTTAATCGGCCATTGATTCTAAATATGATATCAAATTCAGTGCAGGATGAACAATGTAGCTAGTCAGCAACTCACTAAATATTAACAATCATAGTAAAAATCACCAAATAAGATGGTTTGAAAATCATGAAAGAAAACTAACCTCAAGTCAGAGAGAGCAGTGCTTCTTCAAAACGTCTCAACAGTCCCGAGCCAAACCAATAGAACAAATAAAAGATTACAGTTACAAACCCAGACATTTATTCAGCCATTGATTCTAAAAATCAAGAAAATCAGAAAAAATCAGAAAAATGCAAAAGCAAAACAGTTACTTGTACACCACCACATATTTATTCAACCATTGATTATAAATATTAAGAAAGCATATAGGAAACAACAAATGCAGAAGCAATCCAGTTTCTTTAACGACACCACATATTTATTATAACCATTGATTATGAATATCAAAACAACATTCAAGCATCAACAAAATCAAAACCAACAAGAATGAAACCAAGAACTATACCCAAATCAAAAGATAGCAGAAACTACATGCAGACAAAAACAGAAAAATCCAAAAACACAACCAAACTACATTCACACCAAAGACTTAGCATTCCCAGATATAACAAAAAGAAAACCTCAAAAAAATACGTACATCAAATGTAACTGCTGTAACTCCACTAAAATAAAACTTCAAGACCAGAAATAATCCAAACCCACCTCAAACAAACATCCATTAGGCTAAATATTTTAAACCCAGCTCAGATAAATCTCCAACAAACTAAAATATTCAAACCTAACACAGATAAAGCTCCAAGAAGCTGACATATCGAAACCCATATCAAACATAATTAAAAAAACAAAATGTACAAGAGAAAATGCCAATTTTCAACAAAAATCCCACAGATAATTTGAAATCCCGTCCTTGAATACCAAAGTTCTTTAATGAATTTACAATTCAGCTACAAACGAATACAGCAACCTGAAAATTGTTCAAAAAGCCTCGTAGAGCTCTTACCACTGTGTTGAACACCATAGTTCTTTAATGAATTTACAATTCAGCTACAAACTAATACAACAACCTGAAAATTGTTCAGAAAGCCGCCTGAGAGCTCTTACCACTGTGTAAAGAGATCACTGTAGCAGCTAATACGCATGACTGGAAATCGGGAAGCCAGAGGGAAGAGTTCATGAACACACAGTAGAGTGAAGTGGGCTTAGTTGAAATAGCAGATTAAACAGCAAGAGATTTAAGGTGGTTTACATCATTAAACAACATGATAGTCCTTATGAAATCCAAACCCCACTGAGCCCTATTTACAGGACAGACTCGTCTTTAAGACGAGGCTATACAGTGCCAGACCATCCATGGCATGAATAAGTATGCCATCCATGGTATTTTTAGGCGTACACGGCGTGCCCATTTTCCGGCCATCAATCCTCATAGTGCCTTCAACCCTATGTTGTCAGTTCTACCCTACGCCGTCAGTTCTT
>LPNX010163186.1:2215-42379 GCA_001517045.1 Pseudotsuga menziesii | reverse complement strand
ATTTGGTAGGTAGGCAGTGACATTAACTTAATTTTAGGTTACATTTTGTACTATAATGTAGAAAACAATGCTAGTTTGAAAGTGAATCATAATCTGTCATAGAGTTCATGTCATATATAATAATCTTTCCATCTTCTATTTTCAAGTTTTCATGAGTTGTATAATAATCTTGCCATCTTCTATTTTCAGGTTTTCATGAGTTGCAGGAGGAATCAAAATATAATGAATATATTTGGTCGTCTTTGGCAATTTAGTGATTCCTTGAGTAAATACAATTTAATTATGGAATGATCATGTGCTATGATAAAAGAGGACGAGTGCTTCAATTATTGTTCAGTCAACTGGATGTAAATATTTGCGAGCTAGATAATTGTTCAGTCGACTGGATTGATTTCAGAAAAAAAAACCCTAAATACTCGCAATTAAGGAGTCGAGCATACAAACTTAAATAATTAACGCTTCAAATTTGATCCCTGTTTACAACCATTCGTTCTCAATTACAAGTGGTGAAGATGGCATCAACTGGTTCGGTATTTTGTTTGCCTATTGTTTTAGCGTTGACAATATGGGCAATCCTCATTCAATAAGTCATGCTCGGTCCTCCATCCTCATTATCGACTGAAATCAATTGGTTCACATGGCTTCGATGGATTGATCTACTATGAACTATGGTCTTAGCTGATTGATTTACATTAGAACCATATTATTTGCAGTTGCACTTTCATTGATTCAATCACAAAAGTTATTTATTTATTATTCTATAAAACTAATAAATTTCACCTCTCGCATTTATCAACATTCAAGCTTTAAATTTGTTTTCTAACATTTAGAGGTAGAGTATGTTTAAAGAGTGAGATATTGGATTTTGTTATGACTTGTTTTTTAAATTTGTAGAGTCTATTTAATGGTCAGATATTGGATTTTCTATTGACTTTGTTGTACAGGTAGCTTTGGATATGTCCAATTTTTTATATTTTATATTTTTAAGTAGTTATATTTTATTTGATTAATATTAAATAATTTTATATTTAAAAACATTTTTGAAGTTTACACATCAATGAATATGGATGAATCTATATTCATATTATAAAATGGATGAATCTATATCCATATAATAAAAGTGTAAACTTTAGGTTTTATTTCAAATTTGATTTATTTTAAATTTCATAAATGTTTATAATGATTATTTTAAATATACATTTTTGTTATGAATATATACACTTTAGATTTAAATTTAATTATTTTGAATTAATGTATTGGTGTTTATTTTGGTTATTTGAATGCATATTTTAATTATGAATATATACACCTTAGTTTGCATATAGTTATTTTGGATTAATGCATTTTATTTATAGTATTTTACACACATTATTCTTATTGGAAGACTCTTAATAGTTTGAGTTTTGTATATCACTTTGTTTGTCATTTGTTATAATAAAATTAGAATAGTTCTTCTTAAATGAAGTTGTCTTCATAACCCATAATTGATATATGAGTTCACAAATTTTTAAAGTAATTTCAATTAAATAGATTTACACCTAAACAATCCAAATTTTACAAACATGGCCTATATTTAAGATTTAGAAGGGTCTCACCTGATCGAGACAAAAGTAAAGGATGGAGACACATAAATGTTCCATACACACCTAGTTTGGAGTAGTCTTAACAATCTTGAAATATTCTAGATTGAGGGTGGCATGTTTGATTTACTTAGGGCTTGGATTTACCCATGGATAGCTTATAATATAGACAATTGTGAATTGTCTTTATAAAAAAAAAAATGTCCATAATAGTGTACTAGATTACAAGAAAAATATTGTAGAGGATCATGGTCAAAAGTCTTTGTTGCAACTTCCTCAACCATTAATAACCTTGTTAGAGTTTTCCATGGGATTATGGGAATGCATTTCTAGTACATGCCAAGCAGAGTGACATTAGAGAGATGTCATCCCCTAATGAATGATCCACTCACAACACCAAATTGGAGATCCCTTGGAAGGTTGTTAACTCCTTAAATCTAGTTTTTAAGACTAAGAATATGTATGTATAGAAACCTTGACCATACTATTCAAATGTGACATTAAAAGATGGTTTAAAAAATGGATTTTCTTGATTTCCTTTTATTTTTCAAAATTCCATTTATCTTTACCAAGTACATATGTTAGAAAAATTCCACCTCTTCTTAATCTTAAGAGTGAAGTAATTGAAGGCATTGTTGAGTGAAAGATTAAAAATCATCCCAATAAAATTTAGTGACAAATATGCATTTTCTTAAGTTAGATACTTTAAAGTAGTTGCTACGGTAAAGTGTAATATAATTTTATTTATTATGATAAAATGTATATCATTAAAAATGAATCAATTATTAAATCTCAAAAACCTTTAAAATTAAGAATATATAATTTTTCAACATTCATCAAAATTAATAAATAAAAATGGATTGAAAAAAATGTAAATTATTTAGAATGCACAAATTGTTATACCTATTTAAATTTCAACACTAAGAAAACCATCTTGTGAGTCTTAGAATAATTTTCTGACAACATTATAGCAAAAAACAATTCCCCAAACATAGATGAAGGTCACATTTTAATATTATTAAAATATCTAAATAAAATATTAAAAATTTAAAATTTAAAAAAATGCAAATTTTGAAAATATAAAGATTTTGCATAAAATTGCATTTATAATGAATTTAAATATATCAATTTTTATGTTTTTTTCTAATTTAAAAAACATTTATTTCTAAAAAATATTTAACTTATGTGGTCAATCATTAAATATTGTATTTCAATTTATCATAAACTTCCACATCCACATAATCACTTGGATAGGGATAGGGGTTCAATCCTAGTTATCCATGCCTAGACACATGTTATCAACAAAATTCTTCCAGTTATCCATTTATCAACCATGAGTTATTTTTTATATTATTTTTTTATATCTCACATTCTTCTAGTTATATTTCATGAACTATTGGTTATCCGTTCATTTATGAGTTATTCATGCATGTCTACTAGTTATCCTTCTTTTTTTATAATTGTTTATTTTGAATTTTGAACCACTGTCATAGAATCAATCTTGACAATACACTTTTCTTATCCTAGTGAAATTCTGATCCACACAAATTCTCAAATAAAAACACCTATAAGAATAATTATTATTGAAATTCTTTATACAAAATTTAATAAAATCTTTATATTTTTTATACATTTCTAATTTTCCAAAACTATGGTAACCTTGGTATGTTTCTTTCTAAATTTTTTGAAAAAAGGATTAATATGCTACAACAAACAAAGTAATTTCTTAATTTCTTAAGGTCCAATAAACAAAAGTTTTTTCCTCCAAAAAAATCATTCTTAATATTCATATTGAATCAAAAGAAAGATCATACAAATCAAAACATCTCCAAACAACTCAGAGCATAATTGTAGTTTTATGCAACAGTTTAAGTTTATTTTAATGAAAGTTAAATGTCATCATCATAACTAAAATGTTTTTCCTTATTATACTAGAAAATATAAAACTTTATTATTATATTTAAATTTAAAGAAATTTAAATATAGTTCTATTATAACATTTATTTAAAATAAAATCTTTTAAATAACTAGGTTTTACTTTATGAATATTGATTGATGATATATTAAATTTATAGATTTATGTAATATAATTTGTATTTAATATGTTATATTATTTAATATATTTTTTCATTTATAATAGAATTAAAGTTGTTTTAAATAATTATATTTTACTTTATAAAAGTTTTAATGGATATGTAATATTGATAGGTATTCTATGAAACTTTTGGGATGATTATGTTTCTATATACTGAATTTATGTAATATAGTTTGTATTTAATATGTTTTTTTCATTTACATTTGTAATAGTAAATGTAGGTTGTGTTTGTAATTAGAATTTTAAAAAGTAATATCAAAATAAACATATCTTATTTTTTAATTAATTTTATATAATATTTTATGGGTGAGTTTAGGAAAATGCGTTATTATTTTTTCTTATTTTTGACAAATAATTAAGATGATGAATGAGAATAAAAACAGAGTACATATCTATGATTAATTAAAAAAAAAAAACTTTATATTTTGTCACATATTTTTTCATTATTCCATTTAAAATAAATAATGCAATTAAAGCTTTTTGATACATAATATGTAAAGAAATAAGGCATCATAGATCATTTTTCTTCCTTTTAGCTTGTAATTTTTTTCTTGATATTGGATAGATTGGTTGCCTTTCTTTACATGGGATAAACCTAAATTTTATAGTTGTTGTTTTCTGTTTTAAATAATTATTATTATTTAGTTTTAAAGAATAAATTCTTAAACACAAATCAATATTATTCTAAACATATTATTAGATTTCTCCACAATGGTCACAAAATAATTTAGTAGTTAGGTAGGACCTTGGAGCTAGGCATCCAAATGACACTCCTTGGTTATTTGTCATTTTGATACATAGCAAGTCGTCTAAATAGAGAACTTTATAAAATCGTCCACCATCAAGTGTTCAAGAATACCTTGGAAATGAGGCACCATGCAAGAGAAGGTCAAACCTGAGATGAGGTTGTTTCTATTCTACCAAGGGAGCTTCCATCACCCTATATTAGCAGTGACATCTCATCATACCACGGATAACCTCTTCGCCATAGTGAGCTGTGACAATATTGGATGTTGACTTACATCTATTGTATCTGACTTATCATATGTCACTATTACTGCATATAATCGACGTCCCTTACACATGTTTTTCTTTAGTTGCAATGCAGAGATTAATATTAAAGTTACCCCTCTCTCGGTACCTTCTAGTACTTGCTTATTCTCTGAGTCATCTTCAAACATCAATTTCTTCTCCTTGCAGTGTAAAAATGTTGAATGGGCCTCCAACCAATCCATTCCTACTATGACATCTTAGGATCCTAATAAGGTGGTATACATGGAAACCTTGGTGATGAAAACCCCCAGGTCTAATGCACAGTCTAGGACTAACAACCAAACCCATTGGGTTATCCCGGATGCCAATTCGACTGGGTCGAAATGTTGTTGCTCGATTTCCATGAATTTACTTCTAGTCAGTTCTCTAGGTGAAATAAAACTCTCAGTAGCTCAAAAATAAATTAATATAGAAAAAATCATACAATTTATCATACTTGTAGTTTCCAGCACCATGGTTGAATGTTCTGATTGTTGATTGTTAACTGTTGCATGAATCCGATGAGCCTATTCCATGTCGCCCACTGTAGCCTATCCCCATGTCAAAACATGGTCAAACTCCATCAAGATCTCAATTTCCAGCCACTATTCATTATTGGGTTTGGACCATGGTCACTAATGTTTCAATGTCCCATATCAACCACTAAACTAAAAACCAAGTTTATTTCACAGTTACCAAGTTTAAACGATTCACTGGGTTTTGTTCTCACTTGGAAATGAGTTTGAGTTGGTATTGTGAAGCGGTGAAGACATTGATGTGTGAACTTTTTTATGAGAGATGCAAGGATGAATCGAAATGCAAAAGTTCTCCTTAGTAGATGGTTTCATCTCTCCCTCTTACCATTCTACCAACACTCCCCATCAATGCACTCCCATTAATTCAAGGCACTCAACTCCCTATTTTAACTCACACATTTTAATATTCAGTTTTTACTCCACACATTTTAATATTTCGAGTAAATGCATTTGTTCCTTTTATACAAGTCATGAAATTTGGGATGAGTGGTTTTCTTCTTGGCCATAACGAGGAGGTAGGAATAGATTGATTCAATCGTTTGATTTGGAGAAAATAAACCATTCTCCCTTTTCGACCTCCTCTATCAATTATCCAAAGTGCCAAGAGACATCATAATTAAATAAACCATGCTAAACATTGTAACAACTAGTTCTAAATTGGCTCATAGTTAAATAAACCGTGTTAAACAATGTAACAACTAGTTGTAAAATAGTTTAGTTCTGGTTTAGATATAGAATTGAAATGGCAAAATTTTTTCTATCTTGCCAAATTTTGCCACTAATTTTTTTCGTATCATACTAAATTTGAATCCGTATTCGAATTCAAACTTGGTAAATACGGTTTATTTCAACAATGATAAACAAATTATCTTAATCAATTGGACACTTGCAACGTTAAACTCTGATCTCTCAATATTGTTTTCAGCTAGGATAGGAGATTCAACCACCAAATGTGCAAGATTATGCTACCAAATATGTTCACAAGTCTGATATGAATATTTAAATGATATATTAATTATAAACAACAAATTATTAATTACTAAAGTGAAAGGGTGTAACCCTTCACTATGCATGTGTTGGGCAAAATATTGTCTTGAATAATTTACCTAATATTTAATTAGCAACCAGGTTAGTAGGCTTAGAGTTGCTACAAAATCTATGCGAAGGTAGACAGTGTCGTGGTAATACTCTTAATAATCCAAAGATTGAAAGGTCTTAAGTTGAACTCCTAAGGATCTAGTTAAGTTAATGAAAACAAAGGTAACATCAACCTATTTAAAAATGTTCGGATAAAAACAGTGTTATGATAATAAACTATTCTATCTAGAGAGATTGATTTTTACTTGAGAGAATGACTCCATTAAAAAGGATTTACAATGACCAAATAGAAACTATACATACACTAACTAAATTATCTTAATTCCACTCTCCTTGATTATTCTGAGGATAGGCATTTACTGTAATAGGAACTAGGGCAAGAGAGGTATTAAAATGGCTCTCAAAAGAAGTGTAAAAGCTAAAGGGAATTAAGTCTAGTTTGATCTCTACAAACATGTGTAAACTGAGAAATGTCCAGTTATAGGAAATAGTAAACATGATTGTTTATACATAAATAACTCCTACTTACAAAAAATTATATGAGGGTTGACACAGTTTATGGACAAACAGAAAACTTACAAAGATTATTTGAGTTCCATCTTATAGATCCTTTTCACAATTGCATAATTTAAAAGAACAAATTATAAACACCTAATCTATTAATGCATGTAATTTAAAACTAAAGGAACAACTTGAATCAAAGGCTCAATTACAGATCAATAAGATGAGTGAATTTACATAATATCATTCCTATGCATAAGGTAAAATAAAGAGGAAGGAGAAATGAGTTTTAACAAGAAGTCTTAAACAATCTTATCTAAAGGTCCCTAAAAAGAAAAAATAAACATTATCTAACCATTACTAATTAGATAGAATAAAAAAACTAGAAGGATAAAATTTAAAATAAATTAAAAACACACATGACTAAATGAGCGATTGTATAACAGGTGGAAATGAAGGTCTGTANTAAAAAAACTAGAAGGATAAAATTTAAAATAAATTAAAAACACACAGGACTAAATGAGCGATTGTATAACAGGTGGAAATGAAGGTCTGTATAAAAGGTGGAACATACTATCTATTTAAAGAAAATGTTAAAACTTTAAGGAAACAGTAAATTTAAATGCTTTATTAAAGAGAAGCNACTATCTATTTAAAGAAAATGTTAAAACTTTAAGGAAACAGTAAATTTAAATGCTTTATTGAAGAGAAGCTACCCCATGCATGTACTACTGTAATGTAAAACATAAAGTAAACCTACTTTAATGACTGAATTCCATAGTAATACGACCTAAACTAATTTCATAATTCAAAACAAACTAACATATTCTTAAGAAAATTCATGATAAAAACTAGAATAAGCAGAACTAGANCTACTTTAATGACTGAATTCCATAGTAATACGACCTAAACTAATTTCATAATTCAAAACAAACTAACATATTCTTAAGAAAATTCATGATAAAAACTAGAATAAGTAGAACTAGATTATAATGCTCACGGTTCCACCAACAATGCTCATGGTTCCATAGATAGACTCATGGTTCCACCAACAATGCTAATGGTTCCATAAACAGAGCTCATAGTTCCATCTACAATGCTCATTGTTCCATAAATATAGCTCATGGTTTCGTAACTAAGCTCTTGGTTCCACCAATAGTGCTCATGGTTCCACTAACATTGCTCATGGTTCCATCAATAATGCTCATGGTTCCATCAACCATGGGCATTTTTGGTGGAACCATGAGCATTATTGGTGGAAGTAAGAGATTTGTTTATGGAACCATGCGCTCTAGCTATGGAACCATGAGATTTATCCATGGAACCATGAGCATACTATTATTTAAGTAAAGCAATATTTAAAAAAAAAATATTTAGAAAAAGGTTTTAATCAAATATTTATATTTATATCAGTGTTGATGGTAGAAACATGAGCTCTATTTATGGAACCATGAGCATTAGTGGTTGAACAATGACTAATTGTCACAAGCTAGTGGAAACATGTAAGGAACCTTAAACCAGTTTAGAACTAGTTGTTACACTATTTAACACAGTTTATTTAATTATGAGCCAGTTTAGAACTAGTTGTTGCAATGTTTAGCATGGTTTATTTAATTATGATTTATCTTGGCACTTTGGTTAATTGATAGAGGAGGTCGAGGAGGGAGAATGATTTATTTTCCTCCAAATAAAATGATTAAATCAATCTATTCCTACCACCTCGCTATGGCCAAGAAACAAACCACTCATCAACACTAACTTTGTTCAGTGTTCCATACACATTGCTCATGATTTCACCACCGCATGACAATGTATGCATTACTCACCAAATGGTTTGTGGTCCATAAATAATACTTATGATATTCAAAGTTACACCAAAACTATTCAAGGTTCCTTAATAGCATGTGGTTTTGTATGTACATGGTTCCACCTGCAATGTTCATAGTTCCATCAAAATTGTCCATGGTACCATAAATATTTTTCATGGTTCCACCCCTAAAATGAAATTTTTTTACAATGGAACCATGCACATTTATGGAATCCTGAGCATTTTTTGTGGAACCATGAGCATTATTGGTGGAACCATATGTATTTATGGAACCATGAGCATTAGGAACCATGGCATTTATGGAACCATGAACATTATTGGTGATAACACGAACATTATTAGTGGTACCATGAGCATTATTGGTACAACCACGAGCATTATTGGTGGAACCATGCACATTCATGGGACCATGCACATTTATGGAACTATGAGAATTGTTGGTGGAACCATAAGCTTTTCTTGTGGAACCATATGCATTTCTAGTTGGGAATGTGTAGGGGGTGAAGTAAACCTAGGGTTAAAATATTTTCACTTTTGTTCCTTTGGCATTTGTCACATTCTGCCACGGAGTGTTGGATATCTTTTCGCATCCCCTTCCAGAAAAATGATCTTCTTGCATTATAGTAAGATTTGAAGAATCCCACGCATCTTGCGGTTGGTGAATCATGGGAGTCCTTCATTACCTTAGCCTTGAATTTAGATTTTGAGTTTAAATAAATCCTCTCTTTATACCAAAGGATATTGTTTTTCCATTGAAACTTGGGATCATTGGAATTTTTAATTATAGTGCTTTTTTCTGGGTCCTTAATTGGAATGATGACAACGACGACAACGATGATGATGATGACGATGATGATGCCCATAGTGAGAACAACGATGTGGCACTGGTCCCGTTGATTTGGATGGATCATCCTAGCTGCTCTCCCTCACTCACCACCAGTAGACTGTTCAGAAGTGTGTCTCTCGGGTGGTCCTGCTCACTTTGTGAGGACATAGCCAAAAATGTGGTATGCCTCAGAAGGTGCTGTGTGGCACGTCTAATATACTCATGGATCTCATCTAGTCCACTACTTAACCCATGGGGTTCAGGAAGCAGGTTTGGCTCTCGTCTAGGTGCAAGAGGTCCTCTAAGTGTGTTCCAGTGGGTGTGAGATCGATCTTGGGTTGAGTCAAGACCAATTCCTTGGAACTCGGTGATGTCAAAGTAGTTCACATGGAACCCTAACACAAACTCGGCCTGTATTTTCCTGAGCAAATACCGTGGGGCCTCGACATTGTTGCATGGAGGCTTGTTAAAAACCATGAACCATCTCTTCCTCCAATTTTCTCTCCATGGATGGTAATTACACGAGTCCATGCAAACTCGCCTCTTCCTCACATCTGGAGAGAAATTAAGGAACCTCTTGATGAGTCTCTTAAAATTGACAAGATAAAAATATACAAATCCCTAACTAAAAGGAAAAAATGCTTGATATATTCATAAAATATAAGAAAATCTCTTACACCTCTCTAAGGTGGCTCCTAAGAAATTCTGGAGGCAGATTCTAACTAGAAAAACTAAAGATAATAATAGAATTGATTTACACGACTAGATTTCCTATTTTAAAAAGCTTTATGAATCCCCAAATGTCATAGATAACTTTGAAACCCTGCTCACATTAGAAGAAGTTTTCTCATTAGAAGACATAGATTTTGGGGTTAAGCATCTGGCAAATGTGAAAGCGAAGGACATTGAAGGTTACCAAGTAGAAATCTAAATCTCTTTATAAGATAATAAAGGAAGGATGTGTCTTCTAAGCCTCCTCTTACCTCTAATACACCCTTCTCCTCTCTCGCTCTCTCTTTCCCCTACTACTCCACGTACACCTAACCCCCACCTCTCTATCTCTCCTTCAACCCCCTAACGACCTCCCCACCTCTCTTCTTCACACACTCTGACAACCCCTAACCACCCTCCTACTCTTGCTACCCATAACCACCTCTCTCTCTCTCTCTGCTACTCCACCTACCCCTAAACCCCTCTCTCTTTGTCTCTCCCAATCCCACTCCCAATACTTACTATTCCCCACCTCCTAATCTCTCTCTCTAATCTCACTCCCCATACCACTTACTACACCCCACCTCCTAATCTCTCTCTCTCTCTCTACCTCCTTTCTCCCTAACTTCCCTAATCCTCCCTAAACCGCTACCCCTCCACCCAGCTTGATCTATATCTCTTTCTCTACCACAACTCCCCTCTACACCTCCTCGCACCAGGATCTCTATTTATTTCTCTCCGCCATCCCGCTTCCTCCCCCCATCCTGCTTCCTCCCCCCATCCCGCTTCCTCCCCCTATCCCTAATCACCTAAACCCTCTGCACCTCATCTCTTTCTCACTTAGTCACTCATCCCTCTACTCTTCCACCTACTTGTAGCCCCCACTAAGGTGAACAGTGTTTACAAATCGAACATCAAATAGAAAAAGGCCTACGCCATAATAAAAATATATATAATGACCAACATTTCTCATGGTTCCACTAATAATGCTCACGGTTCCACTAATAATGCTCATGGTTCCATAGCTAGAGCTCATGGTTCCACCAACAATGCATCCATGACTAGCGCTCATGGTTCCACCAACAATGCTCATGGTTCCACAAATAATGCTCATGGTTCCACCAAGAATTCTCATGGTTCCACAAATAATGCTCATGGTTCCACCAACAATGCTCATGGTTCCACTAATAATGCTCATGGTTCCACCAACAATGCTCATGGTTCCATAGCTAGAGTCATGGTTCCACCAATAATGCTCATGGTTCCATAGATAGAGCTCATAGTTCCACCTACAATGCTCATGGTTCCATAAATATAGCTCATGGTTTCGTAACTAAGCTCTTGGTTCCACCAATAGTGCTCATGGTTCCATCAATAATGCTCATGGTTCCATCAACCATGGGCATTTTTGGTGGAACCATGACCATTATTGGTGGAACCAAGAGATTTATTTATGGAACCATGAGCTCTAACATTGTTGGTGGAACCATGCGCTCTAGCTATGGAACCATGAGCTCTATCCATGGAACCATGAGCATAATATTATTTAAAAAATAATATTTAGAAAAACGTTTTAATCAAATATTTATAGGGGGTAAAATTTTGTGCAAACACATCCCCTTGCCATTGATGTCAAAGGGGGAGAAAATTGCAAGAAACTAGATGATAGGGGGTGTACATAGAGGGGGAATATAGATTTCCATTAAGGAACTCATGTTCGGGGAACTCAGTTTTGGTTGACATCAACGAAAAAGGGGGAGATTGTTAGAATGAAGTTTTCATTGATGCCAAAATATTGTGAAAATATAATTTATATATGTCATCCTTTAAAATTGTCACTAATATTAGTTGTCCTTTAATAAAGTTTTTTATCTAACCCATGAAGTGATCCAACACTCATATAAATAAAGAAGGTGGTGCTTCTTTTTAAAGTATACATCCTAGAAAGTATGGAAGTATGAGAAATGTGAGGATAAATCTTATGGGGCTTAGAAGATGAGGATGCTATACACACAAGTATGATTGCAAAAATCTAAATGTGCAGTAGATGAATAGATCTAATTGTGCAAGTAACATGAAGTTGAAGTAAAGGAAGTTTGTGTATCAATCGAGAGCCAATCACATATTTCTAAAATTGCAGATAGGAGAAGTGTTTGATAGAATTTTGTTACATATTACAGAAGACACAGATTGAATATTACAAAAGTTGCAGGTTGTAGAAGAAACATATCACATAAGTTGAAAGTGTTACAAACTGTAGAAAGCGCAAATCGTAACTCATCATAATTCTAGTTTTGTCACAACATATACTTTTCAAGGTGGAAGGAAGGGGCAAGGATATGAAGTTGAAATTCCTTCCAGTTCGTACTGGAGAATACAAGGAGAGGATGTTGACGCTTCCTTCTGGTTGGTGCTAGGGAATACAAAAGAGGGATTTGAAGCTTCCTTTTAGTTGGTGTTGAAGAACAAAGAAACAAGATTCCAGTCTCCACTCAGGTTAGTTCCTGATCACAACAAGTTGGAGCTTGTATAAAAAATATTGATTTTCTCTCATATCGATGTCTAAAGTCAGCAAGTTGGTGCTTACACAAATAACTAAAGTCCTTACAGACTGGTTCCTATAATATGCAAGTTGGTGCTTGTATGTGTGATTGGTGTCAGAGTGAATTGGTGCTCCCATTTGGAGATTGGTTTCTCCTATCTATGTAGTCAAAATTTATTTCATGTATATAAATATGTAAATATATAAATTTATTTTTTATATTATTTGCACATTGGTGTTCTTTACTATTGAAGTATAATTTATTTAGTGGAAAAATTTTATAATTTTCTATTTATAGTGATTCGCCGCCCCTCTCAACATATATAAGAATTCTAATAGTGTACTGGCTATGTACAAACTGGTTAAGTGAAACAATCACACAATACGTAAATTCCAAAGGTTGGGAAAGTAGTTGCAAGTAATAGGTCTATATGACGAGTACCCTGAGGTGAAGGTATGGGCATGAATTGGGTGAATATGCATAACCCATTACCAAGGAAGTGTGGGAAACTAAGTCCTTTTGCTGAAACATGGGTAGTGCCACACAATAGTGAGGGATAAAAGTGAAAAATTTAGCACCAGAGTGTGCATCCCTTATGGTTCCACACTTACCCTCCTTAACACTAAGTTTGCACTGGGTGAGAAACATGAAGATCATGGTTATAATTTTTTGTGGTCAAAATCGCAATTTAAAATGCAATATATCAAATGATTTCTCAATGCCGATCAAGGATTCCTCAAGGATTTCTTATACCAAGGATGGAAGAGTAAGGTACAAATATTTATTCAAGAAATTGGATTGTTACAGGAAACCAAGCAAAACTTCCCAAAATAAATAGAGGTCATTATCTAATTTACTCATTATTACCAATCTCAAATAGATTACACATTTCATTTATCTTTTAAAGACAAATGTTACAATGATTGTCCTGTATGGAGTTGAATTTGGAAAAACATATTGGTGGTGGTTATTATACTGTCATTAAAATTCCCCTAACAAATCCTCCTCCTCTATGACGTCCTATTTCAGGCATATTTAAGGGATATAGGTAGGTTGTTGTGAAATGCCTAATAATTCACAATGTTATCAAATATGAAATAATTAGTTTGTTTCTTAAATTTTAATTTTAATAGCTAGATGCATATTTCTTTTGTAATAAAAATTCTATAAACAATTAGAATATGTTGTCAAAGATTATGATTGAAAGGAACAATTCCATAAACCATTGGAAAACTATGGAATAGGGCTACTTAAGGAGGTAGGAAACTATGAACTAGCTTTTTTAAGGGTAGATTATTATTAGGATTTCACATCATATTTAATTTGTTAATAGTTATCACATCCACAAGCTACACAATTGAAAACTTGTTAACTCCTAACAATATAAAAGCTCCACACAAATCCTCTCCAGGACAATAAAGAGACCATTGATGTTTTATTGATATGCAGTAAATCAATTTCATAGAATATGAGAATCGTCTATATTATACAAAATTAGAGCGTCAACCATTTTGGTGATTTGTCTATCTAAACAACTTAATGATTTGGCTAATAATATATAATACAAAGTTAAACCTATAAGCCTATAAGCATATTCCATTTAGTGATGACTATAAAAAACAATACTTTCCAAATAGCTTCCAAAGATAAAGATCACATATTAACCAGTATAGACCCATATAAATTTGGTTCTATGTAGCCCCCAGAGGGATCAAATCCACATACCCTTGTTTTAGTGAAGGAAAGAAAGTGCTACATTTCATAATACCAGAGTTATATGGGTCCATACTTGTTACATTATGGATGCATTTTATTATGGCATTCTAATATGATTGTTTTTCTCAAATGGGACATTTCTCTTTTATTTCTTTTGTTTCTACTTTTTATGTCAACCATGCTATTTTTTTTACTTCTTATGTTTCTTTTTACATTTTTTTTACTTCTATTGTTTTAACATATTTATTTTATGTCTGCTATAATATTTGGGATAGACTTACACATCCCCACCCACCGTCTAAAAATGAGGCTCTAGGCTCAATAACAAATGTATTATAACAGTATAATTTAGACTTCACCAATAAGTCCGCAACTCCATTCACATAATCAAGGCTTAAAGTATTTGAATAAAGATTATTAATATTGGTTTGCAAGGTATAGGGCCTTTTTTGGAGATCTAGTGTTGAGATCTTTAACCATGGTTATGTTTCTAATTTTATGAAAAAATGGATCAAATGTTAGAAAATGAGTTTCAAGTTCATATTTTCTAAATTTCAAGTTTATATTTTTATGTCTTGATGTCTTGTTATAATGGTAGCTAACTATAGTGGTAAAATGCAGATAACTTTAAGAATTATTTTCAAAGTCTATCTCCAAATTATGGTAAAATGAATTAAGTTCATTAACAATAGAAATAACTTCGAACATCCATGTAGTTGGCTTGGATTTATCTTTGATCTTTTCTACTAGAATAGCCTACAATTTGTCCCCAATGAAAGTAACAATATAAACTCACATTTAAGCACTAAATTACTAGTGCCCTATTCAAAGTACTTTTTCAATGACTACACGACTCTACCAAGTGGTTATCTCAAAGTATTCAACAATTTTGTAAGAACTCAGGCCTAGTGATCCAAAGTAAATGATTTTTCTTCCTAATTTCAACTATAATAATCAAAACCATCTCTTCCTTGGAGTATTATTAGTGGTTTATATAAAAATTCAAGATACCATGCATCTAAACCATAAGTGGATCATCGCCAAAATTATGGAATGATTTATAACAATATTCACAATTATTTCTATCATTTTCCTTTTTTTAGTCAATAATCTAGTCACACGAGGCATGCTTATGAGTGCATCCTTTACATTTTCTAATTCCACAAATTCCATGACCTCAAAGGAATAGAAAATTGAATCTTCTGCAAGACAGATAAATTAAAATTTAGCACCATATCAAATAAGAGAAATTCATTACTTTTGTAGAGTTACAAATTTGGTTTAATTGTACAAACATCCTTTCGAAGATGGATAAATGTCAAATATAACAACAATTAAGACAATGACATGTGGAGACTGTATTTCATTATGTTCGAAGTAAGTGGAAATCAAAGTAAAAGGTTTCTTCCTTTTTCTTATAATCTATAAATTTCAATATCATCCTCACTATATTCTCATGTCTTCCTTCTACCTAATACATTTATGAGAGTTGTAAACACACCTAGTCTAATGCAACACATGTAACATCTTAGAGCCATTGGAATATATCTCCAATCACTTGTTATTTCTTCATTTCCATCAACCAATGTTAGTGAGCAAAACCTTTCAACTAAGAGAATCTACACACAAAAAATGGCAATAGCTAGATCACCTAAGAGTCTTTTGGCTCATGTTCCATACAAGGGGCATGTTTACAAAGTGTTTGATATTTTAAAATAAATGGCTAGAGGTTGAAAAGGAAGAATCACTTCTCACTTCTTGTTGATACCCAAAGCCAACTCATTATTTCCTACTATTCTCATTTATCTCATATATATTTCAAATTTTCATTTATCTCATATACATGCTAAAATCCTAAATTACTTATCAAATTCTCATATACATTTCAAATTCTCATCTATCTCATATACATACTATATTACTTGATCAAATTCTCATTAATCTCATATACATTTCAGTTATATAACCAAAATTGTTAATACTATTATTGGCATTTAAAAAAGATAAAATAACAGAAAAAGATAAAATAACAATAAATTTCCAAAATAAATCTGAGTCCACTAGTAAATCCCTTCACAAGATTATACACCATCATCATAGTAATTCTCAACTAAGATATCCAGAAATAGGTCAGAAAGGATGACGTATTAAAAAAATGCAAGCATAATATTTTCACTTCACTATTAAAAAGAAACATTTAAGCATTGCTGCATGTTCTTTGCGTGAATACAGCACCACAAATTTATATGCAAATTGAAGAGAGCCCAGAGTGCTGTTCTGTCTGGTGATAGAATTTGTCAGCTATTATTCGATGCAACCAACTTAAATATCCGTCTTCTTTTACTGATAGGAGAAGCTTCTGAACTGCTGGCTTCAACTCTAGCTTGTCCATTCGTCACGTCTGACAGGCCTTTCTCCAAAGCTTGAAGAAGATTCTCAAAATAAGTACCCGTTACTTTTGTTTTGTGAGATTAACAAGCTTTGAACAAAAATCATTAAAATCCTTTGCAGGGCTTTCACCATCAATAAAACCTTGCAGCTCTTTCTCGGCACACATATGAAGTCGTTCTAAATGATGTTCCGCTTGACCTTGCAAGCACTCGAAGAGTTGGCTTTTACAATGCTCATGCTCAGGAAGAAAATATCCATATGCATATGTCCACTTCAGAACACGCCTACATTCAACTATCTGTAACCATGCTTCAATAACAGACATCAGTCCTGAAACACGAGGTTGACCCAGTGTATCTCTTAACTTTTCAATCTGCACTGCCTGCATTTGCTGCAGAGCTGGCAGTGCCTTTACCCTACACGATTCATTTGTCACCCATCGCTCATAATAATGGTTGTATCTCTTCAATGAATTTTTGGCCATCTCCCTTTCCCGTTCTGATCCATCGGTTCCTTTCTGTTGTGCAGTTCCATATCGGTTGCAAAGACCGCGACCTACTCGATGCTCTGACCAAGCACCAAGGCATATCCAGCAGAATTCGAAAGTACATGGAGGCATGCACGTCATATGCATACAAACCCTAAACCCAAACTCCAATATGTCTTCAGGATGCCTTTACTAGTTATTAATTTTTGCATCAGATGGGTTTTACCAAACTCCTCCAATTCCAAACTCTACAATGATATTTGTATTTATAGCATCATATTCCATCAAAAGTTATAGGAGAGTTCTTACATTAGTCTGAATTCCAAGTGCGTATGGCTCAAGGATTGTGGGAAAAGAACTTGTGATCCTCACTTGATTTTGAGATTCGTCTCCTATCATTCTATTCATTTGACACACTAAACTCACAATGGAGTGCCCTGATCCCTTCGGTAAGGACTTTGATTTTTCGAGCTAATCTATGGCTTTGAATAAAATTGTGGAAAGCAATGTGGCCACAATGGCATTCGTCTACAAATTCGTTGGCATCCTCGAGGGTCTGAATCTGCAGTTGTTTAATAGAATTGGACAGAATCGGACAAGCCAATCTAACAAACTGGAGCTCTTCGCACATGGCAGGGAAATTATTCCTGATCAAATGGACTACAGAAACCCGCTTCCTCAATAAAATTATTCATTCAAACAGACATCAGCTGCTGTGAGCATGGAGAAATCATGGTTTGCTCCACGCTTATAATTATCTGACACAAACTACAACTACAAATGAAATAACATTTCGATTGCTGCAATTTCGTGATATCTTATTAATTTTCATGAATGTTGTTGTAACATAAAATTGAAATTAGAAACTGAACCTTGTAACAACGGGCTTAGCTGAAGAGGATGTTTGCTTCCAGAATAGAGAACTCCATTATTGAGAACTGCCTCCGATTGTCTGTGACAACCACATCAAACGGGTAAATTATCTGCGTTGGAGGTCATTGAACTGGTAGTTCTCTTAATGTAATGGAGCGGGTAATGCATTCAAAATTCAAATCTACAATGAAGCGGGGAACACATTGAAAATTCAAACATAAATTTCCCTGCCCTTACCAGATTCTGGTTAAGCGAGGCCCTGTCTACATCAAAGTTTGGCCTGCTTAAGTGTGGTGGGACTTGGGAGGTTTCCAACGTATCCTCGATTTGACAGCCAATTCCCGGTCACCGGAGCCGATAACTACGGCCAAGGTGTATCCATGTATGCCATGGAAGGATGGATGGTTCTGACACTGACAGGCTCGCCTTAAAGACGAGTCTGTCCAGTAAATAGGGCTCGCCCACTGTCCATGCCGTCGTTGACATGATCCTCCATAATACCCATTATGGCCATGCAATAAATTAATTGAGCCACGAAAATTAATTAAAGATATTGATTTATGTGGCTATATAAGTAATAAATTAATTGAGCCGTGAAAATTAATTAAGGATATCGATTTATGTGTCTATATAGGACTGTGTGCTGTGTGCATTCGTCATAAATGATCACTAATTAGTATTAAATGAGGAATTAAAGAAGTAAGTAGATTTATGGATTTGTATTTGTTTGTAAAACTCGTTTTATCAACCTTATACCCACAAATCCTGGAAAATGAAACACCTAAGAAAATTTTGATACGCTACAAAAATGAGAGAAAGTTGTGTGTAGATAATATAAGTTTATTTTGATGAAAGCAAGTCTAGTGAATCTATGATAGACATAGTAGTCAATCAAATTTAAAGGAAAACTCTAGTGCTAGTACTAATAAGCAATAAATAGAAACCCATGTAATCTATAGCAAGTAAAACAATAAAGGGCTAGGTAGTTATCAAGTTTGACTCTAATAGATTGGTAATCAACATTGGTTTTTCATTTAGTAGGGGGAATTCAGGGGTTGAGGGTTGCAATTTTAATTAGCCATTGATTGCATATCTCAAAGTTGCATTAAGCCCATCAACATACTCATTAAAGCCTTCAGTTTCCAAATCTAAGCCTGTGTGTTGCAGTCCTATATCCCCGTACTCTTGAAAATCTAGATTATTCATGCGTTCTACACTATTTCTAGCTCTAATGGCCCGACAGATCTAGGTTAGTTCCCATATTCAATGCAATGCACTGTTACATGCATATATCACACACAGATTTGATGGATCATCCCATGACATCTAAACTCAACTTTGATATGTGCCTCAAGTAAGTTGAGGTTGCATATTTGGAGTTTCAAAAATATCCAATGCAACTTTGAGATATGCAATCAATGGTCGATTAAAATTGCAACCCCCAATCCCTGAATTTCCCCTACTAATGAAAAACCAATGTTGATTACCAATCTAATAGAGTTAAACTTGATAACTACCTAGCCCTTTATTGTTTTACTTGCCATAGATTACATGGGTTTCTATTTATTGCTTATTAGTACTAGCACTAGATTTTTCATTTAAATTTGATTGACTACTAAGCCTATCATAGATTTGCTAGACTTGCTTTCATCACATAAACTTATATTATCTCCACACAACTTTCTCTCATTTTTGCAACATTTCTAAGTTCTCTTCAGTGTTTCATTTCCCCGCTTTGGGAGTATGCTAGTCTGTAGTGTATAGTGTATGATTTTCAAATTGCAAATCAGCGTAAGTAAGCATTTTCATTGCATGCATTTCAAGTAGGAACATTCCAATCAATGTTTTGTAGTGGCAAGGGTAAGCAGGTGTAGTAACAACATTCCATTGTTCCGTGACTGGAATGTTCCGTAACTTTAAGTGGTACCATGAGTTTGGTAGCGCTATAGTTTGAGGCCGATATAGAGTTCTATGTATGGTTTCTCTATGCAATGACCTCCCGACAACGATTGTCTAGTCCTCCTGGCTAGGCCTCCTCGTTTGCCTGCCAGTTGGGACCCCATCTCGAAGACATACCCACCACCTGGGCTACATTAATCCCGACAAGTATATATAAGAAATCCATCATCTATTTCCTTTTCCTTTTTCGCTTGCTAGACATACTTTATTGGGTCCGTGTTGTTGAAGCCTTATCGTTCGGGTCTGTTTGTGAGGGTGGGGTCTCTGTTTAAGGGGACTCAACAGGTAGGATGGGACAATGTCAAGAGGATATGTGAGTATGAGTTAGATGTAAAGGGTCGATAGGAGTTGGAGGGTACACAGGGTCAAGTTTATAGTTCATTGCATAGTAGTATAATTTGAGTACGAGTACAAATATGATTCGATATGAATAATATACAAACCAAAAAATGTAATACGGAAAAAATAGGAGAGTAAGTTGTTTATAGATTTTAAAAAAACTTATTTTTCAAAGTTAATTTTGTTTTAAAATATACCTAAACCAGTCAATATTTGCATGCAAGGTTGGATTTTGAGCCATTTTTCTCTATTTAATATCAAAAAAATCAAAGAAAAAAAAACCTTTATAAAAAGTATTCAAGAGAGAAGATAATTTATCTTTAAATTTAATTATAAAAATATTAAATAATTAAAATGCCAAAAATAAATTATTAAACAATAAAACAAATTTCTAATAATATATTCTAAAAAATATTACCCTAACTAAAATATAATATTATAACTAGTTACTAAAATTTAGATTACAAAATAAACTAATTTAAATCTAATTTATAATTAAAAAATAAAACAAAATATATATCATAAAGCTTTAAACTTCTATAATCTAAAACTAATTTTGAAAAGACTATAACAAAATTAGAAATAAAACAATAAATTTCAAATAGTTCTTATTTTATAATATATAATATGTTCTAAAAGTGCAAGACCATATTATGTTGAAATTTTGAAATTGCCTCCAAATTTCCGTACAGGAAAATCTAATACCGTGGAATTTTGCTACTATGGTATAGAGTAAAGGTATGTTTTCCTATGGTCTATGACTGGCACCTAGCATGGACTTCAACAAGTGGATCACCTCTTGGATCAAGTAGAATCGCCTCTTGGATCGACTACATCAACACCTGGCATTGTCCCTTGCGATAAACTACCGGCTATCAGCAATGACTACTGAAAATGATTGACTCTTGGCAATGAATTTCTACCAGTACCTCACTCACTCGGCAGTACTTTCATCATTGAGCTCCAGAGTCCTTTATCAAATGGACATCTCCACAAACTTTTCAAGCATATAGTTGTATTGAATCATGCAAGACTTTTTTATGCCCCAGCCACCCAAGGATTTGGGTAAAGCAATAAGTAAATGAAATTTTTGGTGGGGACATGAGTCACTCACTTTCAAGTAGAGCACACATAGGGGCTATGTCCCATAATCAATCATTTATGTTAGCAAAGCCATTCACGCACAAAATCCATTTACAGTGTTCACTCACTGCACATACATAGTTGATTTGTATGAATGTTGTCCTTATTACTGGGGTGTCGGAGTTTGGTGGTGTTGTATGGCAAGTAAGAAAGAAATATATCCATGAACAGGCAATAATATTTCAAGCAGGTAAGTTCGGCTATTAAATGATGCACTCTTCATGTAAAGTAACGTAAAGTAATATTGATACAGCTTTATATGATGATTTTACCACCAACATAGATCCATCTTAAACATGGATCTAGAAAGCACAGAGAGGGATCCAATTTCTTTAGGTGTAAGTTATTTTTATCTTAAAATTTTAAACGTTCACAAAAAATTACACTTCAAACATTTTGATCCCTTTAGTATTTGGTAAATCTGGGTTTAACATGAATATTTTAATTACTTTTTGTTTAGTTTTATTATTAGGTTTTTATTATTTGATAAATTAGGCGACATGTTTTTCTCTATATTCTTTTTTGTTTTCGTGTTGGTGTAATGTTAGGTTAACACACATTGATTTCATCAATTTTATTTAGATGACACTCATTTATTCTAATCATAAGCCATAATCAAATATATCAAAATTCTAAGCCATAATTAAATATATCAAAATTCTACTCTAAAACCACACCAAAATATATCTAAATTTTATTATAAAAAATGATTATGATGAATTATAAAGAAAGTTAGTTAATTTAAATTATTTTAAAAGTAATTAAAAATAAAATAAAATAAAAAAGCTAGAATCTTCTTAGAAAGTTGGATATCTTTTAAAAAAGAGTTTAGCATTTCCATTAATCATTAACCGTTAATATATATTAGAGAAAATAAAAAAACAAATGAACAAAAAAAAAACATTAAAAAAACAAAATTGGTATTTTCTAAAGAACAAATCTACTAAATTAACATATATCCATTTTAGGGATCTAATTTATGGATCTATGCTAGTTTTTCTTTTTCTTTTTTTTTATTTAAGTCCATATGTAATTTATATTTCTCTTTTTTTATTTTTAATATTTTTCATTTATATTTCTCACCCGTTATTCCTTTCCTTGTGGTAGATTGAAGTTTATTTGGTGAATTGAGATTGAATTGAGTGGACACTATATAAATATATGAATTCACAATATTTTATTTTTTTATTTTTACGTGGATTAACATAATGTTTTTTTTATGTAGGCTAGCATAACGTGACTAATGTGACAGGATCTCCCCCATACTGGGCTGAGAGCACCTCGCTTCTCTCGGTGCAATGAGGTTTATTTTATTACTTTCTATCTCTCGAGGGTTCAGTTTTTAACTTACTAACGCTACTCCTAGATCTCATTCCGGTCTTTCCTTCCCCTCAAAGAGCTACTTGAGCTACTGTTATTGTACTTTGAGTCATTTATGAAGTTATTGGATCTGGGCTTATCTCTTGAGTTGGCTATTGATTCTTAGATTGGGGTTGTTCCATATTTAACTCCTGTAGTTGTTTTTCTAGCATCTGAGCCTGCGGCTAAGCTAGCACCAGTTATTATTATTTAGAGAGGTGCATATATATATACACATCCAATTGGAAATAAATCATATCCATCGACGTATACATGAACATGGCGTATGTGGTGGGAATTTCTTTGTTAAGCTAGCATATGGATGGGGAATATGTATCTATTAAGTTGGCATATGGGAGGGTTAGAAGAGGCAGTGGACCGGTGATGAAGCCTCAGAGCCGTCACAAGATACCTACACATTCCCTAGTTTTCAAGCCCACGGGTTGAATTTTGACGCTCATGCTAGGGTTTTTACCTTATCTTTAACACACTTGTAGTATCCAATATTTGTAACCTGGTTAGAAATCAAATGATAAACAAAATATACCCCTATTCAATATTTGTATCCACTTTTCTTTGCTATGATTTGGTATGCTACAGCTGCTATGCATCCTATAGCGCATTGCCCTAGGCATTAGATAGATAAACTAGATAATGCTAAAGAACCCACTTCTATGTCTACACTAGATGATATAAATCCCACTTCTATGTCTACACTAGGTTATTTTCTAAAAAGAAAGTGATCTAGACAGGTTGGTGCATGCTAGGATGTACAACTTATAATCTTACTCTCTCAGACTTGTCTAGAAGTTTTGTCTTTACTACAGCTTACAGTGGTCTTAACTCTATGATCAAAGTGATGTAAAAACAATCTTTAAATACTTTCAAGGGGTTAAAAGAATGTAAACTATGCATGGCTAGTCACCCATGTAGAAAACTACAACAAGTCGAATGAAATAAAGTGTCTCTTAAGGCTAGTTACTTAGATGCAAATCTATACTGCTAGTACTAAAGCAATATGTACCACCTTACCCTATATATTTTTAGGCTAGACCTTCAGAGCAGAAAGCTTGGAGAGAAAGTATTAGTATTTCCACTAGATGCTATTAGAATGAGATTCTATGTATTGATACTATTCCCTAGCAAAGCTAACTCTTTCTACAGTAGTGAAATCTATCTTAGTAGTTTATATAATATTTCTCTCTTTGGCCAGTCTGCATTCTTTTCATTTGAAACTAGTCCCCTCTCGGTAATGGGATGATGCAAAATCATGGACTCCTTTAAAGACACTTTAGATGCCACATAATATTGGAAAAACCTGGAAACTCTGACTTTAGGTGACAATTAGGGGTACTTCCCTAACTTATTTGAAGATGAAGTAAAAAGACAAAAGATAGGTAATTGAATCAAGTTTCATAATATCTAGCATTTATGCAGACAAAATGTGTGTAAATGATTATAAAATTAGTTTTCGTGAAATTGCGTTTTCAAATTTTCAGCACATCTTAACATATATGTTTGTGCGAGTGCAACAATATATGAGGTAAATGATGTCAATTTGGGATAAAATATTGCAAACATATAAAGGACATATGGTCCTAGTCCAACACTATTTATTCATAATTTTTCATGAATTATTTTTTTTATTATTAATTATTGAAGTCAGAAAAGATGGAAATGAAAACGTTAGGTGCGGGTGCAACACATTAGGGGAAAAAATTAATGAAATCCTTGATTTCTATATATAGGATCGTAGAGCTTGCTCTCATCTAGTGCACCATATAGTTTTGTTGGGAAATAGTGATGGAAATCAAAAGTTATATAAAAAAAAATCGATGTATCTATTTTTGAAAATTGATGTGTGTCATTTAGAAAAACAAGAATAAATAAATAAAACATAGTTTTGAAGGAAAAAATCACATATTCAGAATCGTAAGATCGTACTCTACAATATTCTAAATTTTCATAAAAAAATAGTGTGTATGTCATCAAAACACGCCATCGAAACTGAGCATATTGATAGAGTTCTAAAAGACAAGCAATAGCCATGGTTTATTTGTCCTAGCCAATAGGCTCGGTAGTCCAAAGCTATTTCCAAACATAATGCCAAACCTTATTCCCTTTTATTTTTTTAATTTAAAAAAACCCATATGCATTATAGCTTATTAATATCGCATATGCACTATATTGCATATGCAATATGAATAAGCTATAATGCATATGCATTTTTGCTTAGCTAATTTGGTATGAGAGTAAAAAAGAGTAATGGCATCCTTATCCCATTATAATACCATTTAGACTCCCAATATTCCATCTAGACGGTCTATGGGGTGGCTCATGGCCCAACATTACATTGGTTAAGAGGGGGGGGGGGGAGTCAAAGGAGGGAGAGGAAGGTGTAGAGGGAATCGTGGGAGGGAGGGATGGGTTGGGGACATATATGGGGGGGATGAAGGGAGGAGAAATATAAGGGGAAGGGATGGATGGTTATGGGAGATAAATGAGGGGGGGACGAGAGATATATGAGGGGTGGATGGTTGTTCATCAATGTCTGCAAATGTACGATCCATAGAATAGAACAGATCATCTGGTACCAGGAATCTTCAAATAAGTGTGTGGCCATCAATGTAATGAGTGTTTATATGTGTATTAAAGATTTCGACAGTTTTCAAGATTTAGTAATTAATATTTATAGTAAGCGGGTGAAATATCATTACTATCATCATCATCATCATCATAATCATCATTATAGCCATAGTCATCATCATAATCATCATCACCATCATTGTTCATCATCATTGTCATCGCAATCATCATCCTCATCATCATCATAGCCATCATACTCATTGTCATCCTCCTCATCAGCATCATCATCTTTGTTCCTCATCATCCTCATCCTCATCCTCATCCTCATCCTCATCATCATCACCATCATTGTTCATCATCGTCATCATCATCATTATCATCATCATCATCATAATCATCCTCATTATCATCATCATCATCATCACCGTCATCCTCATCATCATCGTGATCATCATCATCACCATCATTGTTCATCATCGTCATCCTCATCCTCATCCTCATCCTCATCATCATCATCATCCTCATCCTCATCGTCATCATCATAGTCATCCTCCTCCTACTCCTCCTCATCACCATCATTGTTCATCATCATTGTCATCATCATCATCATCATCATTGTCCTCATCATCATCCTCATCATCCTCATCATCCTCATCATCATCATCACCCTCATCCTCATCATCATCATCATAGTCATCATCCTCATCCTCCTCATCATCACCATCATTTTTCATCATCATCATCATCATCATCATCATTATAATCACCATCATAGTCATCATCATCCTCATAATCATCATCATAATCATCGTCGTCATAGTCATACTATTCGTGATCATCATCATCATAGACACTACCATGGTCCAAGGATAGGTTTGGAGGTTTCAACCATTGGTATGGGGTCCATTGTAAGGTTATCGAAGTTTAACATATTTCAGTCCAAGTTTGATATGCATTTAATATTGAATATATTAATATTTGATAAGCATAGATGAGTCAAGTTGCATATTTAATGAGCACTAAATCGCATATGTGATATATCACATATGCACTAAATCACATGTGTGTTTTGGAGATCATGTAAAAAAACTGCCTGTTAATTAAAAATCATTGTATCCATATCGCATATGCAATAAAACGAAGGTGCATTATATCGCATATGCGATATGTGTTATATAAAAAATGTTGGGTTGTGTGCCATGAGCCAGGTTTACTGTAGAAAAAGACATAATTCTTCTGAACCAGCACACAGGGAATTGTTCAACGTGCAATTTAATCATTACTTACATAATTCCATAGTTTTGTACAATTTTGTGTGGATTTCAATGGGGAATGTATGTAATAGAGGTCGAAAGTCAGTGATGAAGGTGCTTACACTAGAAGAAGCTGAAAATAAAAAAGAAAAAAATAGGGAAGATTGAAGAAAACGTCGGCATTCATTACATGAGCAAATAGTTCCCATTCCCCCTCAACAGATACCTAACGTAGAGGCTGAGGAAGATAATGCAACATTAAAGGAAGTTGGTTATACGGAAGTTGATATTATTGATCCATTAGTATGGAAAATCTTGTGAAGAATTCAATAATTATGTTACTTCCGATGCAAATGTAACTCAGCAACAACCATGTTCGATGGTTCAATCTCCTAATCGAAGTTGTTAGTCTGTAGTGGATGTAAATGTCACTCCAACATTTCAAACGCCAAGAATTTTTTCATCAAAATGAAAGAGAACTCCTAAACGCATACAAGTGGATGAGAGTGAATTGACTTCCACAGAAGGTAAGGTGGATAAATGCACTATCCTTCATCATTGTTCTCAAATAATGAAATAATATTTTGATAACAAATCTGAAGCCGGTAAATGCCAATTGTTTTTAGCTTTGCTTAAATCTAGAAATATGGCAACTGTTAGAAGAAATTTAGGCATAAGAACAATGAAGAATATCGAATAAAGTAATCACATTGTTAAATCTCTTGCTGCTGCATTCACATTGATTGGTAAAAAAACTCGTTCACAGGACTATAATGTGGCTCGTCGTGTATTGGCTGAATCAATTTTATGTAGATCCACAAGATAACGTCATTTCCTTAAATGCACATCACAAATTGTGCATTTACATCCAAAGACACTTAAAAAATATTCAGTAAGAAGAGACAACCTTGATGTAGAGGGACAAATAGAAACATTATGGGAATTTAGTTGTAGATTTCCCCACAAATACATGAAGTTAGTCGAAGCAGTGAAGGGCCTAGTGCACACGTTTTGGAACGATAACACTAGGCCTTCTTCTAACACGAAGGATGTGTTAAAACATTGTAGGGGTTCTAGAAACAATGAACCTCATGTTAAACATTGTCTTGACATGACACAAAATCAACTGTTCGAGATGTTTAAAGTTACCCATGCAGAGCTAAGGCTCAGGAAAAGATCTTTTGAAAAATGCAAGCCTTGGTACGTTAGAATCAATACCATCTGGAACACTTGTTCTTGTATATACCACATATATTTTGACCTATATTACCATACATTTGCACATATACGTCGTTTTTTGCATCCTAACCATGTGCAGGAATGCTCAAGTACAGTACCGCCAATGTCATCCAGAGATTTCATCCATAGCATAATGTGTTCGAGGAAAGATGGGAAGACACATTACTTAAAACAATGTGTATACGGTTATTGCAACAATTATGGTGGGCTATCATTATGTTTTGATTGCATCCATGAAAGTGAAGATCAGGCATTCAGGAATGCAATTGTCGAGAAGCAGAACTATCAGTATGAAAGATATCAACTACATGATGGGAAATAAAGAAAATAGATTAAATTGGTGACTTCACGGGTAAATTGTTGAATATTGACATATTAATATTCATGTACACATTTTTTATGTGGTTTTATAACACTGTTTATTTTTTACACCAGGTGCAAGTATGTGATTTTATTTCAAAGTTTCGTGGAAAGATCCAATAGTACATTCAACATGTCAATATGGCACGGTGGAAAGATGAGCAATTCAAAATATGCCGGGACACCTTCCCTCTCGGAACAATACTATGAGTGGTTAAATTTGTGGAAAATTACACCCTACAACCACAAAATGTAATACAAAGTGAATACTATCACTCAGAGGAGGTGAGCATAATGGTGCATATCGCGTATCGTCATGGGCCAGAGAGCAATGAAGAGAAATGTGTGATAATGAAAGAAAGTCACTTCTACATAAGTGATGATCGGACCCATGACATTCATTATGTTAAATTATTCTATTATCATGTGATAGCTATGGATATACCATTTTATCATAATTTCAATTGGTTAGATGGTTGTGTTGGACAGTTCAAGAATGCACGTGTATTTGAATGGTTTTGTTTGTTGCACAAAAAATACAAGGTGCCACATGTATGGAACTACTTTGAAACTAGTCATGGAAAAGGAGAGCATGATGGTGCTGGTGCATGCATTAAAACTTCCCTTCGAAGGGAAGAGATGAAGTTTACAGGTGCTCACCTTCAAGATGCTGCATCTATAGTGAAATGGTGTGCATCTGTCATGGGAGAACAAACAACAAGGAAACACCTGGTGCGAAGAATATTCTGGGAGGTGACAAATGTGGACCGATCCCAAACACATCGGGTTAACACAGTGCATGGAACTTGACAGTTTCATTCAATTAGAATTTTATACAACTCGTCCCTACAAATTCGGACAAGATTGAAGGCTTTCGTTTGCAGTTTCTATAGCATCGATGAATGGGATGATTGTGAGTATACATATACCGTTGATACATGGGATCGAGTGACACTTGGCACCAATTTCAACGGGGTTAATGAAATAGACCATTTGGAAGATGATATGACACATATTTCTATAGACTATGATCACATATCGGATCTCATACAGGCAGGTACATGAGTAGTAGATATATTAGAAAATGCATTTATGTATTGCTTACTCAACCTATGTAGAATTTAATTTATGTAGAAATTAAAAATGCAAGACCTTATTTAAAAAATGTATTGTTAACTCGACCTATTTCCTTTCAAAGGTCACATATATGCAGTGGTTTCCCCAAAAAATAATGAATGGGGTTCTGACTATTGGTTGGCACATTTCTTAGAGGGGAAACAAACCATTCTCGAACCTGTTACATATGATGAAAATATTGAATTCCCAACTAGCTCAATGGTTATAAAAGGGGAGTACTTGACACTTGTAGCACAAAATAAAAGGAAGGGTGGGTATGTATATCAGGATTATATACCAGGAGCTATTGTATACCACTTCACCAACCTATTAGTTTGTATAAACATCAAGCTGCTCACACTTGGTCAAAAAAATAGGTCACATGTATGAAACATGCTACCTCATACAGAGCACGAAAGATTGATGGACACCATCGGCACCAGAGATGATCCATATGGCCTACTCATATGAGTGCATTGTCAGGTGTGTTATTTAACCTTTAAAGTGAATGTTGAAGCACAATTTCAATTATTTATCCTTAGTTTATTCCCAATGTAATAAACCTGTGATTGACCGATACCATTAACATACATAATATTATTCAGAGGATACTGGACACTATAAACACGATCGTACAACCTCGAGTGAGTTATCTATAAATCATGTTTGCACATTTTCATTGGGTTCTCTTTTTTTTCTTATGATGTTACTTATGTCTAGCCATTCGTGTGCCTAGGATACAAACACCATCTATGGCACATTGGAGGCACCAAGAACGGTGTCTTTAGACACCAACAAATCGAATTCGGAAAATAACATGCTCTCGAGTTGTTGAAATTTACTATTTTTGATGTTTTTAGTTTAATATACATTTAATTACATTTCCATGTACAAATTGGAAACCAACTAGGGTTTCATGAACACCAATTTGCATGCTATCGCTAGGGTTGACAAGTTATGACATGGAACTATGGTTTAGTGAGAAATTTACAAGTTATCAGATGGAACTAGAAACACATAGACATGTACAAATTGGAAACCAACTAGGGTTTCATGAACACCAATTTGCATGCTATCACTAGGGTTGACAAGTTATGACATGGAACTATGGTTTAGTGAGCAATTTACAAGTTATGAGATGGAACTAGAAACACATGGACATGTACAAATTGGAATCCAGCAGGGTTTCATGAACACCAATTTGCATGATATCACTAGGGTTGATAAGTTATGAGATGGAACTAGGGTTTAGCGAGCAATTTACAAGTTATGAGATAGAACTAGAAACACATGGACATGTACAAATTGGAAACCAACTAGGGTTTCATGAACACCAATTTGCATGCTGTCACTAGGGTTGACAAGTTATGACATGGAACTATGGTTTAGTGAGATCTTTCCAAGTTATGAGATAGAACTAGAAACACATGGACATGTAAAAATTGGAAACCAACTAGGGTTTCATGAACACCAATTTGCATGCTATCACTAGGGTTGGCAAGTTATGAGATGGAACTAGGGTTTAGTGAGCAATTTACAAGTTATGAGACGGAACTAGAAACACATGGACATGTACAAATTGGAAACCAACTAGGGTTTCATGAACACCAATTTGCATGATATCACTATGGTTGACAAGTTATGACATGGAACTATGGTTTAATGACCTCTTTACAAGTTATGAGACAAAACTAGAAACACATGGACATGTACAAATTGGAAACCAATCAGGGTTTCATGAAGACCAATTTGCATGCTATCACTAGGGTTGACAATTTATGACATGGAACTAGGGTTTTGTGAGCAATTTACAAGTTAAGAGATGGAACTAGAAACACATGGACATGTACAAATTAGAAACCAACTAGGGTTTCATGAACAACAATTTGCATGCTATCACTAAGGTTGAAAAGCTATGACATGGAACTAGGGTTTAATGAGCAATTTACAAGTTATGAGATGGAACTAGAAACACATGGACATGTACAAATTGGAAACCAACTAGGGTTTCATGAACACCAATTTGCATGCTATCACTAGCATTGACAAGGTACATGGAACTATGGTTTAGTGAGCTCTTTACAAGTTATGAGACGGAGCTAGAAACACATGGACATGTACAAATTGGAAACCAACTAGGGTTTCATGAACACCAATTTGCATGCTATCACTAGGGTTGATAAGTTATGACATGTAACTATGGTTTAGTGAGCTCTTTACAAGTTATGAGACGGAACTAGAAACACATGGACATGTACAAATTAGAAACCAACTAGGGTTTCGTGAACACCAATTTGCATGCTATCACTAGGGTTTACAAGTTATGACATGGAACTATGGTTTAGTGAGCTCTTTACAAGTTATGAGACGGAACTAGAAACACATGGACATGTACAAATTGGAAACCAACTAGGGTTTTATGAACACCAATTTGCATGCTATCGCCAGGGTTGACAAGTTATGAGATGGAACTAGAAACACATGGCCATGTACAAATTGGAAACCAACTAGGGTTTTATGAACACCAATTTGCATGCTATCACTAGGGTTGACAAGTTATGACATGGAACTATGGTTTAGTGAGCTCTTTACAAGTTATGAGATGGAACTAGAAACACATGGACATGAACAAATTGGAAACCAACTAGGGTTTCATGAACACCAATTTGCATGCTATCACCAGGGTTGACAAGTTATGACATGGAACTATGGTTTAGTGATCTCTTTACAAGTTATGAGATGGAACTAGAAACACATGGACATGTACAAATTGGAAACCAACTAGGGTTTCATGAACACCAATTTGCATGCTATCACTAGGGTTGACAAGTTATGACATGGAACTATGGTTTAGTGAGCTCTTTACAAGTTATGAGATGGAATTAAAAACACATGGACATGTACAAATTGGAAACCAACTAGGGTTTCATGAACACCAATTTGCATGCTATCACTAGTGTTGACAAGTTATTGGAACTACGGTTTAGTGAGCAATTTACAAGTTATGAGATGGAACTAGAAACACATGAACATGTACAAATTGGAAACCAACTAGGGTTTCATGAACACCAATTTTCATGCTATCACTAGGGTTGACAAGTTATGACATGGAACTAGGGTTTAATGACCTCTTTACAAGTTATGAGATGGAACTAGAAACACATGGGCATGTACAAATTAGAAACAAACTAGGGTTTGATGAACACCAATTTGCATGCTATCACTAGGGTTTAGTGACCTCTTTACAAGTTATGAGATGGAACTAGAAACACATGTACATGTATGGTATGGTGTGGTACATGTTATTATGGTATGATATGTAGAACTAGTATGGTATGGTATGTTAGTATGGTATGATGTTAGTATGTTATGGTACATGTTATGTTATTATAGAGTATTGTAGGGTATGATGTTAGTATAATAGGGTTTTGTAGGGTATGATATGGTATATTACACATGCATGCATGACTTATTGTTTAGTGAGATCTTTACAAGTTATGAGATGAAACTAGAAACACATGGACATGTACAAATTGGAAACCAACTAGGGTTTCATGAACACAAATTTGCATGCTATCACTAGGGTTGACAAGTTATGGCATGGAACTATGGTTTAGTGACCTCTTTACAAGTTATGAGATGGAACTAGAAACACATGGATTTATGTACATATTGAAAACCAACTAGGGTTTGTAGGGTATGATGTTAGTATTGTAGGGTATGGTATGGTATATTACAATGGTATGGTATGTTAGTATGGTATGATGTTAGTATTGTAGGGTATGGTATGGTATATTACAATGGTATGGTATGTTAGTATGGTATGATGTTAGTATCATAGGGTATTGTAGGGTATGATATGACATATTACACATGCATGCATGACTTAGTGTTATGATGTTAGTGTATGTAATTTAGGTAGTGTATGGTATGGTTATGATGTTAAAAAGTTGAGGATAGCCATAATGTTAAAAAGTTGACGAGTCATAAATTCTTCCTTTAAGTATTGGAAATTCATAAGTTAGCACACATGTGAACCACACATATCATGTTCCAATATCAAGTCAACCATATCATGTTCCAACATCAAGTTAACCATATATGTATAAATTTGAACCTTACTTTATATTATATATGTATACAAATAATGTTACAAAAATTGGCATGCCACATGGCTATAATACAAAATAGTGGATCAAGCTATACATCTGTGTGTATAAAAACAAAAAAGTTACATCTATGTATCCCCCCTATACATTTATTCTAGTTATCCCCCTTTCGCTGCCACTGCCAATGTCTTTGGAGAAGTCTAGCTTTGTTTTTCGATTGCTCACTAGTGATCCCCATCGTTGAACAAGAGGATAGGTCACATCAATGGAGACTGCAGAAAAACCAAAATTTGTAAGTTAGTTTACCAACCTATAAAAATTATATGTACATTTGTTCACATTCCAAACCAATATAACATTTTTACTTACTGTACGTGAGTAGGTAATGGTGGGTTGTGGTGCCTCACTAGCAACGAACCTGATTGGGCACTCTTCAAGCACCACTTACTCACTATCAAGATGCATAAAAAATATATATGCCAATGTCAACAAATATACATGTACATTGGGGGGGAAGAGGTGGGTCACCAATTTGGGTATCTTCAAACACCAAATCAGAGAAAGTGATACACAAACATACAAAGAAAGCAATACATAAACGTACCTGTTGGCTCATCAGAGGTGGGTCACCGATTTGGTGCTATTCAAGCATCGACGCCTCACTAGAATACTGCATAAAGTAACCTATATGTCAATTTCATATAATAAAAAGAATCAGAGACATATATACTACAGGGATGAAATATGATGTTTCCAAAGAAAACGAAACATACATGTACCTGGCGGGGCGGGAAGAAGCGGGTCGACAACAAACTTGCTTTGGTGCTCTTCAAGCACCACTGTCTCAATAGATTCCTGCATAAAGTAACATATGTCAAAGCAATACATAAACGTACAAAAACGTACAAAGAGAAAGCACCAAATCAAAGAAATCCATACATAAATGTACAAAGAAAGCGATACATAAACTTACCTGTTGGCTTGTCAGAGATGGGTCGACAACTACCTTGCTTTGGTTCTCTTCAAGCACCACTGTCTCAATAGATTCCTGCATAAAGTAACATATGTCAATGTCAGATAATATAAAGAAAAAGAGACATATCAATGGGGGAAACAAGGAAAAAGATACTTGCATGTACAAAAAGCAATATAAGCAAGAGTTGCAATGTATAAATATACTTGGGGGACGTTCGGAGGTTGTAACCAGTGGATCGATTAACTAGAAACAAGAGAAAATGACTTCTACTTGTACTAGCGAAGAAGCTCTCTTTTTGGAGATATTCAACAAACTCTCATTCCTACGTACAAAAGGATAAAGATACAATTAGACAATTTCAAAAAATTAAAAAAGTACATGTTGAATCATTAAAATCACAATTAAAAGAAAGCGATACATAAATGTACCTGCTAGCTCGTCATAGGTGGATCATCAATCTTGTGCTCTTCAAGCACCAGTGACTCACTAGAAGCCTGCATACAATAATATATGTCAAATTTAGATAATAAAAAAAATCATAGACATACATACTACATGGAAGGAAAATGATGTTTTCAAAGAAAGCAAAACATACATGTACCTGGTAGGGGGGAAGAGGTGGGTCGGTAACAAACTCGCTTTGGTGCTCTTCAAGCACCAATGGCTCAATGGATTCCTGCATAACATAACATATGTCAATGTCAGATAATACAAAGAAAATGAGACATATACATGATGGACAAAAAATGATTTTTCCAAAGAAAGCGAAACATAATTAAAAGCATAATTAGAAGCATATTTAAAATAATACCTGCGTCTGGAAATCTACCTCTACATGAGAGGGACTAGGTTGGGATTCAATGTACTCATCTTGATCACCCTGTATAAAACATATTGTATCAAAATTAGGATGTATTGAATGTTACAATCTCTACTATAAATATGTAAATAACATTGACAAATTAACAAGTATAGATCTTACTGCTAATGGTGAAGAACCAAACCCATATGCAATATTGATAGCAACATCAATGTTCTCAACACTAATTGATGGACTATGTGACTTTGGTGTGCCATGGGACACCAGCTGTATATTTGTTCACATAATTTGTTAGATAATTAAATAGAAATAAATTGTGAAACAATTGAAAATTGTGATACCAAACAAAATATAATATGAAAATAATGAGTTTTACTTACAAATCGAAGTAATCCATCATCCCGAAAGTCTGAAGCAGGGCCATAGCATATGCCTCCACATGATGTGCAAGGGTGTGGAGTAACACGAGGCTCTGAACGCTCTGCATCTCCTGTGCGATTTGTAGATGGATCCTTATTGTGTGATGGGTCGGCCTTAGAAGTGCCAAACCCTTCGCCTACATTGCCTTGGACATCAGTCCCATGTTGAAGCAATTATTTTCCAATTCAAATAAGGTTTCCTGTGTATCCTTAATCACATGACCCACAGGAGGATATAGCCAAGGGGGTTTTGGTGTGCATGGAGGGCATGACACACGGTTAGGATCCGTCCTGGCCCCTTCCCTATCTTGGGGAATCCCATGACCAACACCCTGGAAGCCTAAGATATCAAAATAGTTAACATGTTTCCCTAGGATGAATTTTGCATACAACTTCCTAAAGAAATAAAATGGTATGTCCATATTCCCATGAGGTTCTTCATCAAAGACCATATACCAACGATCCATCCAATTGGCCTTTATGTTTGGTTCCATGCACCAGTCTATGGAAATGTGTGCTTGACTGGTGGGTGGAGCCAATCTGGTGCTAGGGTCCCGGATTAATGAAAATAATTGGTCTTTTGTAATCTTTAGGTCTTTGATGTCTTTATAACTCAAACCATCAGAGTAGTATTGCCTCCTAGATTCTCTCTATGAGCTAATGTTGTATAGAGCTCCTTGGGAATTGGAAATTGTGTTTGTTATTGTGTCCAATGCATCGGCTAAAGATTGTCTCAAATGATCCCCCCCTCTAATAGATGAGCTAAGGTGCCTCAATGATACCAAACGTGCCAGAATCTATGAGTTTCGGTCTTCTTCCTCCTCTGGGTTTGGGTTTGGGTTCATGTTTGGGTTAGGTTCTTGGTTATTAGTGGGTTCGTTTTCCACATTATCTTGCTCATTTCCATTATCTGTTACGATTTAAACAACAAAATACAAATTGTTTTAATTTATCATTCTTTGATTTAATTCAATTTTTTTTATTAAATTTACTTTAAACAAATTAAAAAACTATGAAATTAAGAAAAACAATAAAGAATTGAAAACAATTTGTAATAGATATGAGTAGTTACCTGCCATTGGAGCCAAGCCACCTCCACATCCACCTCCAAATCGACCTCCAAATGATCAAATGCAAATCGCCTGTGTGGTTTATCGCTCTCCTAAAACACTCACTGTGCAAATGACAAATGAGGCCCGTGGCCTCTGTTTTGTTTTTATTTTTATTTTCCATATTGCATGTGTGGTATATTGCACTTGCGATATATATCGCATATGCGATATTTAACTTTTACAGAATGCATATGTGATATATCGCATATGCGATACTTCCTCACTAACCTCATCCTTGTGTTTGGGCTCAGGTTATTCCGAAAGTACCATCAATAACGCATATGCATTCTCGATTTACAGTTCGAAAGTACGTTTCCGATTTCTTAAGTGGCACTAAAAAGTGGAACCAACTTCGTGTGAGTGCCCTAATAGCCTTATTCAAAAGGTAATAGCTTGCCAATCCCATGTAAAATAGCCTTAATAGAGAGTGCCTTCCTTTTTATTCTCTTAACCCTCGATTTAACCCTTTCTATTTATATGTTGAAGAAAGGAATACAGGTAAGAATGTAGGTAGGAAACACATAAGCTAAGGGGGAAGTGAAAGTGTTTTTGCATGCCACCATCCAATCCTGGTTCCCTAGTGGCATATAGAGCTAAAGTTCTATTTCTTTCGTGCAAGTGGGTAAAGAGTTTTTGGTGAACCAAAGGTAAGGGATTATATCTAATAGTGCCACCCCCCCTAAATCTATTCCTTCCTAGCTTCATCCAATGAGAAATAAATGGGAAAGGGAAAACTCCTCCATCCATGTACCTAAGGTGAGGGTAAGTAAGAAAGGTAAAATGTAAGGTTATTAAATGCAATATAATCCTAATACAAGGTCTATAATATAGTGGTACACCTCTTAAGTCTTGGAAAGTGTGAAGAATATCCTTTCTAGCAATGTTTGAAGCCCATCCATCCAAGGCAAGGTTATATGATAGACCACCACATGATCCAAGCCATCCAGCAGTGAAACAGTATCAGCTAAAGGTAAACCCTATGGACTAAAATACCAACCATCCTGTAGGAGCGCATGCTACTACAAGTCAATCTTCGGCTAAATGACCATTCATAGAGGATTCTTTTAAGATAAGTAAGGTCATGGGAAGCACTCCATCGTCCTAGGAGAAAGGTATAAAGGTAAGTCTGAGGTGATCTAGTCCTTCTAAGGGAAAGGGGTTTTTAATAGTTGTTCCAATGAAGTGATTCCATCAAGTTGATAGCTGCTAATAGTTCTAGTTCTAGAAGATGGATAGAACCAATAGTGGGAGCATGGGTTCTTCACTCAGTGAAACTATGTCATAGCGCCTTCGTTCATGGGATATTAGAGAATACCCATAATTTCACTATATATTGATAAATACCTACCAAAATATTTTTGTTGAGACCCCCTTTTAATAGATCTTTCAAAATAAAAATACCCTATTTTTAAAATATATCCTCTATTTTTACCAAATAACCCTTTTTATATTCCCCAATACCTAGAAATCCCCCATCCCCCACTCTCCACACCCCCCAGTACTTACAATATACTGACCTTATTTTTCACAATTAAAAACTCCCATGTATGAATGAATGTGATAAGATATTGGTCAACAAATTGAAGCCCTAGTGAATAGGAGGCAGTGATTCTGGATGGGACTAGGGTGAAGGGTAAAGGGGAAAGAGTATTACCCATGTTATATTCCCAATAGACGAATGAGAAATACACGTTCAATCATACTCTTCCGTTCAATCCATACCGATATCCAAAAGAGGAAAAAGGGACCCTTTTAAACATACCTTGGTTAATACATCATATCCCGCTCAATCTTATACCCAGGAGATAAGTTTCCCATCGGTTCCACTAGAATACATTACAACCATGTTGTTTACATACGAGCATATCGATTGAGTTAGTTCAACGGTTTGAGGAATGAATCTTCTTCTTATCATATTCTTAATATATGATGGATAGGATACCCCTTCCCCTTAAAAAAGAGAGAGAGAAGGACCACATCAACACTAGAAAAGAAAGGATATAGAAAGGAGATAGACCCAAGCTACCACCAAATAAGAATGATTTATATATCGATGCACTACTTGGTTCGGAATAGGCATTTAGTTTGGGTAAAAAATATTTGAAAACCTCCTAATTCACCACTTTTATTGAATCAGATTTCTCTTTTTGGGAAAGCTACTCCTTGATTTTATTGTTAATGAAATATGCCTCACCCTCCTAGTGGTCAGGAAAGTTGCTCATAACTTGTCTCCTTTCCCTTATTAGGTCGGGAAAGCGTATTTGCTCCTTTTTAGAGTGTTTCATTAGGATTTCCAAGTGTCATTTGCTGAAGGTTAGTGGGTGAAATCATGAAGTTGGGTGTCTATTCCGTGACAAATGCGCTTCCGAAATCGTATTCTAGAATCTTTCGGTCGAACTAATAATATTTTCGGCCGAAATATTGTAAAACTTTTCGGTCGAATATTTGTTTTTTCGGCCGAAAGATAAAAGTTAACGCCGTACCTCGTACTAAACGGCTTGCACAGTTTGCCGGGAAAATAACGTTCGGCTAGGACCGTTGGTCTGATTAATTTTTCGGCGGAAGAATTATTTGGTTGAACAAACTTTCGGCCAAAGAATTGTTCGGCCGAAAAAACTTTTGGCCGAAAGAAGTTTCTATATATACAAACGGAAGATTACTGTTAAACGTTTTCTACGCCCACGATGATGATGATTTGGTTGGCAGGGGCATGTTATTTGCAGGGGCATGTTGATCATGGTTTGGCTTTACGTTGGATGAGGATTATGTTTGTGGCGCTCCATTTGATCGATGTTATTGGAGGCGCTCTGTTTGTACGCTGGTGGTCGAGACTGTGATCTTTTTTCCTGTGTTCTTGCTTGGGTTGCTGTGGTGGCTGTTCGTTTAGGCTCGGGCGGCTCTGTTCTCGGGTTGGTGCCGGTGCTTTTACCGTCTGCTGTGGCGTTTTTGTGCTGTGCTGGCTCGGGAGGTTTCCCTGATATATGCGCTCTGTTCATCCCTGTCGGGCTGAGACGTTTTCGTTCCGATTTGTCTCCGTTGGTGCCTGTCACGTTTGTGCTCTACTCTGTCTCGGCTGGTGGCTGTGACTTTTTCCCTCTGTTCTCTGCTAGTGGCTATTTTTCTTGGTAGTTGTTTCACTGTTTTAGCTGCTGCGGTC
>LPNX010163179.1:312538-338804 GCA_001517045.1 Pseudotsuga menziesii | reverse complement strand
GTTTTGAGGGCTTCTATCTAGCACATGAGTAAAAAATCAGGTTTTCATCGCCAAATTTGGCCAAAAAGTGTTACCCATCTTCATGGAATCACCCAATTGTCTGCAATAATTCTTGAGATAAAAAATAAATTTTTAAAACAGCAGCAAGAAGAGAAAGCTAAAATATCTCCTGATGAAAATCAAGAGTGGGAAGAAGAAGATGAGCTTATACTTAGGGAAGCAGGAATTCTAAAAGAGCCTAGTATTCCTACTGATTTCACAGACTTGTTAATAAAGGATGCAAACATACCTGAGATCCCTAGTTTTCACCTAGATAAAGAAAGCTTGCAGGAAAGTATTCAGCAGTATAAGCAGCAGATGAAATACTTGCAAGATGTTAATGATGGGTTGATGAAGGTTAACAGAGGGCTTATAGAAGAACTACAGGATGTCCATAATCATTTCCAAGAGCTGTCAGAAGTATCCAAAGAGGTTCTCAAGAGAAAAAGAACTACTGACATACACTGTACATAGTTGGAAAACACAGTAAAGAACTTGCAGCAGGAAAACAAGAAGCTCACCAAAAGGATAACTAACCTGGAGCAGGAGAAGAAGAAAGCTAAGAGGAAAACTCAAGTATTAGATGGTATTGCTCTGCTAGCTGAGGCATCAAAAGAGCTATGAGTCACTTGTTCATTTCAGTTACTTGTTATCTTTTTCAGAAACATGTTAGTTAGGGATTACTATTTTTAGAAAAATCATGTTTTGTAATATTTTACTTTTTATCTTACCTCATCGAGTGGATGGAAGACAGTTAGGGTTTTTGATACCTAACTAATTTTTGTAAAAAACACTATTTAGAGAGGTTAGAAAGTCATTAGCAGGGTTTAGATTTTTGGGAGCTACAGGAGGTCTTCAGACTGTTTTTGTCTTCAGACTTGTTCAGGAGTCAAGTACCAAGACTCTTATATGCTTTTGATGATGAAATTATGAAATATATGACATTTTTCCCCTTCAGTTTTCTATGTTGGATTCATTATTGAACTTGTTTAGTTTCTTAATTGATATATTCATTACTGGTTTATGTGTATTTGCTGGTGATGCTTGTCCTTTATGAATGAACCTCAGCATAGTGTTTCTATTGGATCTTGTGTGATATCTTATGCATCTTTATCATTTTCTGCTTATGATTTAGTTACTACTTTGCTCATGAATGCATTCCCTGTCTTTCTCCAAAAGTTTACAACCACTAAAACATTGCAGAAACCCTAAACCTAATCTGTTTCATTGAATGTTATCTTGAGTGTGTGTTGGCTTGTTTCTCTGGCCTTAGAAACAATTTCTGGCACAAAGACAGTCCATCGACCTCATCATCCTAGGATCCCTTTCCTTGCGACGCTTAATCTTCCTGACTTATCAAGACTTACGAACGATCCTGTGGCTCATGACCCGGCTTGGCCGACTATCCCTACCAATCTTCCTTCAGACATACCTAAGTTCGAAGGCAAACCGGGAGAGGATCCGAGCGAACACGTTACTATGTTTCACCTTTGGTGCTCTTCGAATTCGTTACATCAGGATTCAGTCCGTTTGAGACTATTTCAACGCACCCTCATAGGGCCTGCTGTGAAATGGTATATAGAGTTACCTAAGGGAGCTTTCGCTTTGTTCGACGACCTTGTGATGACTTTTCTTAATCACTTCCAGCTACCAGTGCATTATGACTTTGGTACTAAACTCTTGTCAACATTTCAGCAAGATAAAGCCACACATATTTCTGATCATATTCAAGAGTGGCGTAGATGGAAGAGATTAATTAAATATTTTATACCCCCAGAATTCCTTCTTGAGTGGTTCCTCAAGTCGTTATTGCCATATATAGTGAAGGATGTTTCCACATCCGGAGTGCAGAATGAGGAACAAGCGATTTTTAGGGCGCAGGAACTAGACTTGATCTATGCTCAGTCCGGTTTGTTGTATGAGATTATTCCCAATGCTCCTCGTCCCAGTTTTCGATCCCAAATTCAAACCTGGACCACATGCCGATGGCATTGTGGGTTGTGCAAGTGCGAAACCTATAGATTCGGTTGCAAAACAAGCTATTCAATTGTGACTCAACCAATATGCTTCGGGACAAGCTACAGTTTTGTCTCAACCCACCCAAACGACGAATGTACTTTCTGTGCAATCATTGGACCAAAAGGGTAACCAGCAACCCGAACGGAATAGAAAAAAGGGTAAAAATAATAATCGAAAGCGTGGGAATAAGAATGAGAATGATAACAATAATGACAAGAATGGTAGAAATGCTGGGGGGGACAAGCAAGTGAAATGTAAGGTTAAGTTTCCTTGCAAGCTATGTAAGGACGATCACCTCACTTACTTGTGCCCTCGGATTGAAGAAGCTTCGAGATTCTTAGCACAAGACCCAACTGTGTTAACTAACCCTTTACCGCATAATCAAAATATGAACTCAAAGTCCCATGACCAGTCTAGTGATGATGATCCACCGGAGGGTAGTGGTCGTGGGTGCATTAACATGGTCCGTGCTGCGAAAGTTCTGACTCGTGCGAAAGATTATAGTTCGTCACAACCCAGCCCAGGCAAAGAGCCTGATCCACCAGGATCCCCTTTGCGCATTGAGAAACCTATAGATAAACCTGAGGCTGCACCTCGCATTCCTAAGGGAGTCCTTAACCGTTCAGGGCATAATCCAAATGCCCAAGCTGCCTAGAATTATTCAGTTGTCAAGTATTTGGGCCATACTCCTTGTGCGATGTCTGCATTGGAAGTGCTTCAGAGTTGTCCTTCGCAAAGGAAGGCATTTCTTTCTGCCCTTGGTGTGAACGATGATGATTCTTCCTCTGTGATCAAATTTGAAACCGCAGGACATCAACCTCACTTGCCCTACTATGTGTCTCTTTTGGTGCACGTAGAATGTCTTGGTATGACCATCAAACGTACTGTGATTGACAAGGGCGCTGCTGCTTCTGTGATGTCTTTGGCCTGTTGGAAGGGTCTCGGTTCTTCTGAGCTGTCTAAATCAGCGACTATGTTAACTGCTTTCGATGGGAGATCTTTTAGGCCACATGGCATCCTTCCTTCCCTTAAAGTCAGTTTGGGGGGAAAGACCATTGGAATAGAGGTTGAGGTGGTTGATGCGCCCCTTGACTATAATCTCCTGCTGGGTAGGAACTGGATGTACAGTATGCAATCCATTGCTTCTTCCTTGTTCCATGTTGTATGCTTTCCACATAACAGGAAGATTGTAACGATTGATCAGATGACATTCAAGAATCCGTCTGTTACCGCATCCTCGGGAGCTTCGATCCCGATCGTTGAGCACTCTCAGCCGGCAACTGGGAGTGTGGGTGTAGGCATGTATCCATCCCTCATGGGAAGCTTTAATTGTCCTGCACCGATCCTCATGATAGGATCTAGTTTTGATGAGGATGCAACTTCTATGACATCGGTGTCTTTTTGCACGAATCATATGGAAGACCCTTGGATTCTTCCTACACCGAGTACTTCGAGTGAGCCTGTCGAGACGAGCGTGCCGTTTCCTGCAACCATGATAGCTTATCAAGCTAATCTCCAAAGTGTTGCAGAGCCTAGTCCTTTCTCTTCATGGATAGAGGAGGAGGACCCGTATGTGCTGTCGGCATGGGCAGTACAGTCTTATCATGCCCACGACTACCTTGATATGGTTTTCCCGTTGGATGAAGCAATTATTGAGGCTGTGTCGAGACTTGAGCCACCATGGGAGGAATTTCATCATAGATCATACTTTCTCCCAGAGCTTGACCGTTTGGAGCATGAGGATTTTAGGGCGGTTCTTAGTCAGAGAGTTGGTAGTCCTGTGGTTCCATTAAGTTCCCCTAGTCCGATGGCTGATGGAAACATGGCAAACATATCTTCAACGATTCCTATCAACATCTCTCGCAATCCTGGCACAATAGAGAATGTCTATATTGGGGCAGAATGTTCCCATGCTGAGATTCTGGAATATACCGAGCTATTCAAGGAATTCCATGATATTTTTGCTTGGTCTTACGATGAGATGCCAGGTATTGACCCTCGTATTGTCGAGCACGAGATTAAGACTTGCCCCAATGATAAGCCTGTCCAACAGCATTTACGTACGATGAACCCTAGGAAAGCACCCGCCATTAAGGCAGAGATAGAGAAACTGTTGAAAGTCGGTTTCATCTATCCCGTTCCCTTGACGGAGTGGGTTTCAAACCCCGTTCCGGTGGATAAGAAGCTGGGAGAAATCCGCATATGCACTGATTTCCGCAATTTGAATCGTGCATGTCCTAAGGATAACTTCCCCACACCGTTTATAGATCAGATTTTGGATGAGTGTGCGGGGAGCAAGGTGTTCTCCTTTATGGATGGATTTTTCGAGTATAATCAAATACAGATTAAACCTGAGGACCAACATAAGACTGCATTTATTTGTCCTTGGGGAACGTTTGCATATCGAAAAATTCCTTTTGGCCTTAAAAACACCGGAGCTACATTTCAGCAGGCAATGACCTTAATTTTCAATGATCTCAAGTCAATTATTGAGGTATTTTTGGATGATCTCGCCGCTCATTCTTGTATGAGAATACGTCATCCCTATCACTTGAGATTGGTATTCGAAATATGCCGGCACTATTCAGTTAGATTAAATCCTCATAAGTGCATATTTTGCGTGAAGTCGGGTCATTTGTTAGGATTCATCGTTTCAAAAGAGGGTATAAGAGTCAACCCTTTGAAGGTTGAGGCAATACTTCAGTTGTCTCCCCCGAAGAATATTCGTCATCTTCAGTGTTTGCAAGGCATGGCAAACTTCTTATGAATATTTGTGGTCAAATTTGCCAATTTTACTAGAGGCTTCATGCGTCTCTTGAAGAAGGATACTCCCTTTTATTGGGATGAGCAATCCCAAGAGTCCTTCGATGCACTCAAGCAAGCCCTAGCATCAACCCCGGTGATTAGTCCCCTGGACTATAGCCATGATTTCTTATTATATGTGGCCGCGTCTTTAGAGACGATTGGTATGGTCTTGGTTCAAGAGGATGAGGAGCTCCAAGAGCATGTCATATATTATTTGAGCCGAAACCTTATTGACGCAGAGATTCGTTATTCTCATGTCGAGAATCTTGCTTTAGCTACCGTACATGCGGTTCAATGTTTGAGACATTATATTCTCCTTTGCCAGACCTTGGTTGTGGCCCATGTCAATCCATTTCAATTCATCCTCACCCGAAAGATGATTGGGGGAAAGTATCATAAATGGATTTTCATTCTGCAAGAATTTGATCTCGAGTTTGTTTCGGCAAAATCGAAGAAGTCTTTAGTCTTTGCAGAGCTTATATCGGATTTTTCGAGCGAGGTCGAGGAGATGGTTTGTGAAGATACGTTTGTCGATGAACACATCTTCTTAATCTCTACGTTAGACCCATGGTATGGGGATATCATAATATATTTACAAACACTGAAGACCCCTACTCACCTCTCGCGAGATGAATGACTACGATTACGTCACGTCTCTAAGAACTACCTTATAGTGGACAATACTTTGTACCGCCGTGGGGTAGATTCCATTTTACGACATTGTTTAACTCATGACGAGGCTCAGGTTGTGCTGACTGATTGCCACGGAGGGGCGTACAGTGGTCATTTATCTAGGCTTTCTATAGCTCAAAATATTTTTGAGAGCGAGTTATTTCTGGCCGTCGATCTTTAAGGATTGTGTTGATGTGGTCAAGAGGTGCCACACTTGCCAGGTGTTCGCACGTAATATGCACTCAAAACCTACCCCGTTACATCCCATTATCACCGTCGGTCCCTTCACTAAGTGGGGGCTCAATTTTATGGATTGCAACCCAGCTTCGGCTGGGGGGCACCATCACATTATTGTGGCTGTTGATTATTTCATGAAATGGGCTGAGGCTATGCCTACAATAAAATATGACGGTGAGACAGCCGCTCACTTTGTATTCAACCAAATTATTACTCGGTTCGGGATTCTGAAAGAGCTTGTCACTGACCATGGCTCGCACTTTCAGAACCGTATGATGGAAGAGTTGGCATCGAAGTTAGGGTATAAGCAAGAGCACTCCTCTTCTTACTACCCCCAAGTGAATGGACAGGTAGAGGTAGTGAATAAATCACTCAAATCCATTCTCCAACGAACCATCGCATAAAGTAAGAATAATCGGCACATTATGTTATATCCTCCTTTGTGGGCATATCGAACCGCGGTTAAGACTGCCACTGGTTTTTCTCCATATCAGCTTGTGCATGGAGTGGAGTCGATATTACCGGTTGAATGCAAAATTCCTTCGTTGAAGCTAGCTGTGGAACTCTTAACAGACACTTCACCTTTGGAGGAGAGTTTGGTTCACCTTGAGCAACTAGATGAGCAGCGTTGGGATGCCTTGGTGGCTCTTGAGGTTAATAAGCGTCGTGTTAAGGTCCAGTACGATAAATCTGTTCATCCAAGAGTGTTTAGTGAAGGAGACTTGGTCCTTTTGTGGGATCAACCGAAAGAACCCTTGGGGGCAGGGAAATTCAATCCTATGTGGCGAGGTCCTTACATGGTCAAACGTGTGTTAGAGAAGGGTGCTTATGAGTTAGTTGATTACAAAGGAACAGCTTTGGTGGAGCCTAGAAATGGGCTCTATCTTAAAAAATACTATGCATAATATTTAGCCAAGGCTGCTTGTTGTATATTATTGTACAGCTTTGCATAGTTAGGTATTTTTCTTATCGTGATCGGGTTTGTGATTAGTTTTCGTTTCTTTTGGCAGATGTCAAGGGAATATTCCACCTACATAGGATTCACGGATGGTGCAATCCATCACACTCAACACTCAGCCTCTGCTGCTTGGGTGATTTATACTCCTATGGGTCAGGTACTGTCTTCAGGAGGTGTATGTCTACGGCCATCTTCCAACAATGTTGCTGAATATAGGACCGTTATTGAGCTTCTATGGGATGCCATTCTACATGGCGTTCTATCTCTTGAGGTACGTCTTGATTCGCAGTTAGTAGTGTCATAGCTCAATGGTTTGTACCATGTTAGAGATCCGACATTATTGAGAAGATTCTTACGTGTGAGATTGTTAGAATGGCAATTTGACAATATAACATATATACACATTCCAAGAAATAATAATCAAGTTGCTGACTCATATGCTAACTACGTGTTAGATTGGAATTTGTTTCATTCATAATAAATTAATCACAAACAAAAATTTTACACATGTAAATAAATAAATCGATCACCATAAAACTTTTTATACATCAAAAATGTGATAAGACATAGTGTCATGATACAAAATTGGGGCTTTTAAGCCACCATCATATAATACACGGTCGTACAAAATGTATACACTCCCAGGTGTCTAATCCTATGGAGGAGGAGGAGGGTTGTGATCATGGAACGTCACTACAGCTCTAGCTAGTCGTCGAAATAAATGCACCCATGCGCATGGTACACCCACCACCTGCCGCTGCATGGCCTCAGGAAAGTCCTCGACTTGCGCCATGGGAACTCTATGAGTCAGTCTCACAAAGTTGGTATGAATTCTCTGGAAGATTCGCTCTGCATCCACACCCGTGATGTCATCTCCTCTTCCCCTCCGTCTATGACGAGGGAAGCCCTCTGGCCGCCGTGGTCCCACATCTGCACACAAATGGTAGATGTCACTATGTGTTGTCGTGCAAAAACATGTCTTTTTGATTCCATAAAACCAAGAAAATACAAAAAAAATTCAATAACTCAAAAAATTTAAAAAAGAGTGAGGGTCGAGATTCGTTACCTATATCGCCATATGCCAATCCTGGTGGCAATGGCATGTACGGATCCCCCCGAAAATCTATCCCTGCATAGGGGTAGTCATCAATGGCAACTATCTATCGTCGCTACCATGGAAAGAAGTCAGCTGGATATGGTTTGGCCACCCTACCACCCCCCAATCTGCGCATAGCATCTGCCCAACGCTATTGGGCCGAATCTCGAACCCCGTGGAGAGGAACATCCACTCTAGGGCTCAATCTTGGAACACGCTTGAAGAAAAACATGCTCAAGATACTGCTGAACCCGAAGTTCCGCACCCTGCCTGCCTTACACTCACTGAGCTGGTGTTTCATGTTGCTCAGTAGTGTAGTACTCTATTCATAGATTGTGGGTCTCATGCACTCCACTACATAGAACATCAGAGGCCACAAGGCCTGGTGGAGTGATGCTAAGCCGGTTATCCTGTCCAGTGTCAGTAATATGGCCTTTAGGCCTAGCACCTATATAGCATTGGTAGGGACCTGACTCCCCACCTTCTCGGTGTCTGGATAACAGTACACTACAATGTACTCGTCGATAGTCAAGCCACCCTCTGGCCCACCTTGGGAACGAAGGTTCACCACCTCCCCTCATCTAGAAAGACCTGTGATAAAGTATATGTCCTCCACCTCTATGGTGAGGGACATCCCATCAATATGAAAGGAATCTGAGTCTGGATCCCAATAGTCTACTAGCATCTGTAGTAGTCTTGGTTTGCCCTCAAACCACCAAGACACCAAAACTTGTAGAGTCCACATGCACGAAGAGCTTGTTGAGCCATTAAGTTGGCCCTTACTGCTTCCTCTGCTTCACCATGCTCACGCTCTCTCCACTCTAGCACCATCCTACAAAAGAAATTGAAAATTTGCCCATTAGTTTAGTTGAAAATCATATGCGCGGCCTCATACATGACTGTTTTGAAAACAGTCGCGTATGTACGTGGGTTTGAGGCCCTTTTCCGCGTATATCCATCCCTATACACGGAAAAAGCCTCGATTTATGCGTGGGCTACAGTGCTCATTTTGGGATGGCCTTAAAAATTCATTTGACCATGAAAATCTATAAAAATTATGTCAAAATGCAAGAGGAGAGCATGAGTAAATACCTGGAAGAAACGGTTGTGAATTTCATCGGCTGGATCTCCTGGAATTTGTAGTTGAAAATCAGAGCTCAAATGGGTAAAAGTTTCAAATGATTTATATTTTTTACTATTTATAGAAAAAATTTCAAATATTTGAAAATTTTTACCCCCTTTCCTATAGTTTCGACATTTTCTAACCATTTTGGACCGTTTTTGACATAATTGGTGTTGTAGAAGACCTTTTTCAGTGTTGTTTCAGCCGTTGGATTGACCCGTTCGTTCCAATCTCAAGTATCATGTCTAAATTGGCATATAGGTTAGGTTTCACCACCATTTGCATTTTGCATGACCTTGTGACCATATCACCATGACCTTAGGTATGAACCCACTCTATTATGTCACAGAACCTTCTTGTTGCTTTATAAGTGGCATGATATGAGTGGTAGAGCTTCCCCTTACATGGGTACCCTAGTTAGCGCCCTATTTGCATTTGGTGCCCATGCCGATGGTTTCTCCTTTAGGGTGTGGGAGTCCATTGTATAGTACTACCATGACATTTCGCAAGAGCCTCATACTCCTCTTGATCTTATGCTGGCCTATTTCCCTCAAGACTCCCTCATGTCAAGTTGTGAATGCATTATCATGAGCTTTTCTTGCCTTATTGAGCTTTATGCCGGCTCCCCTGACATTTCGTTTCAGCCATATAGCCCAAGCTTGTCTCATGTCTAGCCATGCAAAGCCATTTTTTATATCCTTCGTAGCTTGATTTCCTTTTTACCGGGAGGGGATTTTCCCCCGAGTGTCAATATCCTACACATGTATCCTTGCATTGAGCATAGGTATGTTCCACTACTTGGAACTAGTTTGTTTGCCCTTATGACACTCGTCTCCTCCTAGTTTGTAACTATAAAGCTAGTTTATTCTTTTTTCAAGCTTTTCAAATAACTGAAAAGGTCCAAAAAAATCAAAAAACCAAAAAGCCGGACAAGGAAAGATGTTATCTTTGGCAGCTGTCGAGTCGTGTCGCCTTGAAACAGAGCACTGTATATCACATCCATTGGTTGGGTTATAGTTTGACTTTAGGAGCTGTACTCATTTATCTGAGTTTATCTCCACCGACTGGTTAAGCTTCCAGTCCCTATGGAGCCTCTGTTGATGCCTCCTGTGTCACAGAGATGTCCCAGTTTGTATATCGAGTCTATGCTACCTTCATTCAGTCACCATACACCGTTATGCTCTTGTTCGAAGGAATTTGAAACCTGAGTTGGCCATTCCTTAGTTATCTTGACTTTGCATGTCGGCCATTCCCGGTATAGTTACTGGTTCGTGCACTTTATGATCGAGTCCTTCCACATTATACAGCTTTACTGAGTACCTCGTGTTGGATGATGGGGGATGCCTTAATGCCCTCATTCCAACGGATTTCATCCCATCGACTTCAGATCATTTATTCTAGGATTGGAGTCTAGAGTCATTTTGAGTACCTTGAGACTTGCAGTCATCAGTGGCAGGTTCTCTCACCATCGACAGTTTCTTGGGAATACATCAATGTCCCCTGATCGATGGATCCTTTCAAGTGTTTGACCTCAACACATTTATTCACACTTGTTAGTTTCCACTCTAGTACCTTGATTCCCATTTTCATTATCGATGGGTGATCTCGTCTCTGTTAATGGTATACATTAATGATCGGTAATCAGACGATGGACTACTATGTTTGACCTCGATACCTCTATTCGCATAGTAGGACATGTACTCGTAGTGGTTTGTGTAGAATAATTTCCAGATTGGTGGCATCTCTTATATGCTACCTCCTTGATAGTGCCAGTGTTCATGAGATTTCAGCTCTCGTGACTTGATTCCAATGTATGTCAAACATTTCCAGCCACTATGGAGATCTTGATCTATTATATATCTTCAGCCATTTTGGAGATCATGGTCCTTTGTATATCTTCATCATGGAGACTCTGATCTATGTATATTGTACGTGGCGATGACCACATATGTGATATCATGTATCATGCATATTAATGGCCATTGTACTCTTATGTATCGGGGACTGCTATATGTACTTGCAGTTGTATGCAGAGTTGTATTATTGTACTATTTTGATTGGGTGGCTGGTCTTCCATTTGGGATCCTTCATCACTCCACTTCTGGGATGGACTTATAATGTATTTCGGCCATCGTATGACCCCTCTGACCTCACACATTAGGGGGCATCTATTATAGCGGATTTCACCACTCCAGGTGAATCACACTTTGTATGGCCTTCCCCTGTCCTGCTGTAAACTCCTTAGACCCTATGGACCACTTTTTGTCCTTTGATGTTTCCTTGATCATCCCTAAAAACACATGAAAAATGCTATATGCGACTTTTAAACCTATAAGTGCGTACATACACGGGTTTGACCACTAAAACCGCATACATCGGGATGTGTGCATAGTCCAAATCCTTTTGGAGTTTTCCTTGACATGGATCCGACTCATTTGACTCCTGGCCTTCCCTATGCCTTGAGATCGCTCGGATTCGACCTTTCATTACCCCTTTGAAAGGCTATATAAGGAACCCCTTGGGACATTGAAGGCATAAGAGAGAATTGAGAGCAACGAAACTATAGTCCATTGTTGCCGGAACTTATGCTTGAGTCTGCATCCCTTTGTCCCTTGGACCACTTTTGTGTTCTTCCCAAGCTTACCTTTTGCTTGTGAGCTTGCTATTGAGAGATGGAGGATTGAAGTGGTGGAGGCCCAAGTGGGGGATTCAGTTTCTCCGGTTCGCAGACGTGCCATCAGAGGTTGTATCTTGTAATCTCTGATTTATATTGATAGAAATATATTTTCCTGTCCAATAATGTGTGTTTGAATGAATATTTTATCCATGGGATCATGTCAAATGCTTTTACATTATTGATTATATATGCTAGAATATATCTAACACCATGATATATAGAATGCTTGTATTGTTTACTTGTTGTTGAGGAAGTAACAAATCAATTCAAGCCGAATATTGGAAAGCTCAACGGGGATCTACTTCAACCGTCCGGAATAAGGTAAGAGGTCTGATCCTTTAGTGTTAGACATTTAATTTATATTGCATATTGGAAAGGATTGATTTCTGGAGTCAAGCTGTCTGTTGTGGTACCCCAAGCCATAGGAATTTCTCTCCGTAACAACAGGGAGTTTCATGTGTGTAGATTGAAGAAATCCTTGTACGGTTTGAAGAAGGCACCCATGACATGGTATGGTAGAATTAATAGCTTTATATCCAGTTTGGGCTTTACTAAAAGTAAAGCAGATTCCAACCTTTATTACAAGGTTGAAGATGGCAACCCAGTGATGCTCCTACTGTATGTAGATGATATGTTTGTAACAGGTATGGATGGGTTGATTGCTGATATGAAGAGGAAGCTTGCTGTCGAGTTCAAAATGAAGGACTTGGGTATGATGCATTATTTTCTAGGCATGGAGGTGTGGCAGAATGCAGATGGAATTTCCCTGGGACAAGGGAAATATACAGTAGAGATTCTGAAGAGGTTTGGGATGATGGACTGCAAGGCCATGACCACACCTATGGCATCGAAACTGAAGCTATTGAGTGATGCTTCATCAAAAGCGATTGATTCCATGATGTATCATCAGATGATTAGGTCCCTGATGTACCTGATGAACACAAGACCAGATATTTTCTTTGTCGTGAACACCTTGAGCCATTTCTTGATAGATCCAAGACATGTTCACTTAATTGCTGCAAATCATATTCTGAGGTACCTGAGGGGTACAGTTGATTATGGGCTCAAGTATGAGGTGAATCAGAAGATTAACCTGGAGGGTTATGTTGATTCAGATTGGACAGGCATTTCCATCGATAGGAAGAGAACTTCAAGGTGTTGCTTCAGTATGGGATTAGGTGTGATCTCTTGGTTTAGCAGGAATCAATCCTGTGTGACACTGAGTACAGATGAAGCAGAGTATGTCACAACTTGTTCAGCTAGTTGTGAGGCAGTATGGCTAAGGAAGCTACTATCTGATTTATTTGATCTCCAGTTGGACGCTACTTGTATATATTGTGACAACCAGAGTTGTGTGAAGTTGTCGAAGAACCCGGTGTTCCATGACAAGTCGAAGCATATCGAGATCAAGTATCACTATATTAGGGATATGGTGCAGAGGAGAGCAGTGAATCTCTAGTATGTTGCGAAGGATGAATAGATAGCTAATGTGTTGATGAAGCCATTGGCCAGAGTGAAGTTTGAGTACTTCAGGGAGAAGCTTGGTGTTCTCCAGATCGAGGTTCCTTCCAAGGGGAAGTGATGAGTCTGTGAGCCATTCTAACATGGTGAGAGGATTGGTTCCTTCCATGGTAAGTTGTAAGGGCTGAGCCATTCTATCATGGTGAGAGGATTGGTTCCTTCCATGTCAAATATGAGTGCTGAGCCATTCTGATATGACTGTAGGATTGGTTCCTACATGATTAGATATAAGGGCTATTGACATTCTTTGAATGGAGGTGCTTGGTCAGTTACCAAGAATACTCGGTCTAGAACTGATGGCCATTCTGATATGACTGTGAGATGTGTTCTCACATGATTAGATATGAGTGAATGGTCATTCTGATGTGATTGAGGGATGTGGTCCCACTTGATCAGATATAAGGGTTGTTGTCATTCTTTGAATGGAGGCACCTGGTCAGTTACTAGGAATCCTGAGTCTAGGACTGAGAGCCATTTTGATGTGACTATGGGATTGGTTCCCGCATGATCATATGTAAGTGTAGAGCCTTTCCACAGATGATAGCAGGTGTGTCCTATCATGCTGGTGGATGTGAGTGCTGGCCTTTCCACAGATGATAGTAGGTGTGTCCTATCATGCTAGTGGATGTGAGTGTTGCGCCTTTTCACAAATGGTAGTAGGTGTGTCCTACCATCTTGGTGGATGTGAGTGTTGTGCCTTTTCACAGATGATAGTAGTTGTGTCCTATCATGCTGGTGGTTGTAACTGCTGAGCCTTTTCATAGATGATAGTGGGTGTGTCCTATCATGCTGGTGAATATGAGTGTTGTGCCTTTTCACAGATGATAGTAGGTGTGTCCTATCATGCTAGTGAATGTAAGTGTTGGGCCTTTCTGACATGACTGGATTGGTTCCTATCATGGTCATATGTGAGTGTTGGGCGTGCCTTTCTGACAGGGTGTTGGATGTGTTCCTCTCATGGTAAGATGTAAGTGTTGGGCGGGCCATTCTGACTTAGTGTCAGATATAAGCACTGAAGAATACCTACATGGAGGCTAGGCCTACAACCAGCATGAAAAAGGGCTGGCTCTATAGAACGTCCTATGACGAGAAGAATCATGAGATAGCACCTGTGATGATCCAGTGATGATCCAGATCAAGTGATGATGTTCCAGTGATGAGCCAGATCAAGTGATAATTCAGATCCGATGATGAAGATGACTTGAAGATGATAAGGACTTGAGGATGATTAAGATGATACAGAGAAGAAGCCTTGTGTTGATAAATTGTGTTGAGAGAATACCTTCCTAGTTAAGAGGGAGTGTTAATGTAATTGTAACTTCAGAATTTATTCACTTGTATTTCTTATGTATTGTAACCTGATGTTTATTCCGGGATGTGTATGTAATGTATTTGAGTCATGTCATGCCCCGATGTTCCTATCGAGAGGTTCTATAATGTAAACAAGTCATGTTCATTGTGGGGAACCCTCCTATTGATCAAGGGTTAAAGTCCCCACAGTTTCGGGCACTAGGGTTATTAGACTCTCCTAGAGAATTCGGCCCTAGTTGGTTATTGTCAAGTCGGGAATTAGTATAAATATAGATTGAGTCTCTCTATTTATCATACACTCACTCACACTCAGTTGTAGCGCATAGCTGAGGAAGAAGAAGACACTGGGGCTAGGAAGAAAGAGGCTATTGCTGTCAAGAGATCATCTTACTGTTTTGGGGTTTTACTTTTGGTGTTGATTCTATCTCTGAGGAAGTTGCGGGGTTTTCTCCATTTATGGTTTCCCCGAGGAAAAAAATTATGTTCATTGTCTCTTGTGTTTGATTGTTGTGCTTGTTATTCTCTCAGTTAAAGATCCTAATATAATGCTAGCTCAATGTTAAAAATCCATCAATAGGGGTATGTCAAGATCTTTCACGTCATCAAGACAACCTGCAACTTCCACTATGTGAGAATTTCCTAGGAGCAAACCAAGTGCATTACGTCTCTCTACGATCAACCTGTTTTCTACCAGCATAGGATAATTTCCTAGGTGAACACCAAGTTCCTTGTGACCTCATCATCTCCAACATAAGAACACACACATCCAAGGAACGATTATAACCAAACAACCTGCGTACCATGCCAGGACTTTCACGTTCCAGGTCAACTTCAAGGACATACTACATCCGAATAGCCTGCGTCTAGAATATTTTCCATTTGGACAGCCTTGTAGGACTTATTACGTCTGAGAAACCTATGTACCACGTCAGGACCCCTTTTACACTCTAGACAACCCATAGGGCTTATTACATCCGAACAACCTATGTACCGCGATGTGATCTTTTACACTTCAAATAACATGTACTAATACTTATTACGTCCAAGGATAACCTGCGAGCTTCACCAGGACTGATTACATCTGAGGACAACCTACAGGACTGATTATGTCCGAGCAACCTGTGTACTATGCCACGATATTTTTCGCACAGAAAACCTGTCTCATTTCCCATTCAAGATCTCATGAATCTATGTCTTTTGGTTTATTTTCATCTCTATCATATCACGATTGATTACGTCCAAGGACAACCTATGAGCTTCGCCAAGACTGATGACATCCAAGGACAACCTACATGATTTATTACGTCACCAAAACAACCTGTATATCTGACTATGCTAGAATTCATCACTCCCTCTTTCGAGGGGTCTCATTCTAGATCACACCAAGTATTTCTCTAAAGTACTCAAAATTCACTTTTTCAAGGGGCTTGGTGAATACATTAGCTATATGCTTGTCTGTTTCCATGTACTGGAGCTTTACTGCTCCTCTTTGCACAATATCCTTGATATAGTGTAACTTGATCTCTATGTACTTCGACTTGTCATGGAACACTGGGTTCTTCGATAAATTCACGCAACCTTGATTTTCGCAGAAGATACATTCACTTCTAACTGGAGATCAAACAAATCATAAAGTAACTTCCATAGCCATAATCCCTCATAACTAGTCGAGAAAGTGGCAACATAATCTATCTCGATTTTACTTAGCACCATGCAGGACTACTTCCTACTAAACCAGGAGATCATTCCAGATCCCAAACTGAAGCAACAACCCGAAGTGCTCTTCCTATCAATGGCGCTACCTGCCCAATATGAATTAGCATAACCGTGCAAGTTAATCTTATTATTTGCATCATACTTGAACCCATAATCCACTGTACCCTTTAGGTACCTGAATACATTGTTTGCAGCAACTAGGTGAACATGTCTGGGATCCGTTAGGAACTAGCTCAGGGTGTTCACAGCAAAGCATATGTTTGGTCTTGTATTCTTCAAGTACATCAATGAGCCAATCATCTGACAATACATCGTGGCATCAAGCGACTCTGATGAAGCATCACACATACGCTTCAAGTTCGATTCCATAGGTGTGGCTATCTCCTTGCAGTCCAGCATTCCAAATCTCTTCAAAATCTCCACTACATAATTTCCTTAACCAAGGAAAATCCCATATGCACTCTACCACACCTCCATGCCTAAGACCTAGTGCATCATCCCTAGGTATTTCATCTCGAACTCAGTATTAAATCTCCTCTTTTCATATTCAATGAATTTTTCCTCTCCTGTCAGGAACAGGTCATCAACATATAGCAGGAGCATCACTGGTCTTTCGCCTCCAACATTGAAGTAAAGGTTGGAATCCTCTTTACTCTTATTAAATCCTAGACTCATCAGGAAGCTATCCATCCTGTCATACCATGTCTTGGGTGCCTATTTCAATCCATACAAATCCTTCTTCAATTTGCACACATGATTCTACCTATCATGTGTCTCGAATCCCATTGGTTGTTCTACATACACTTCCTCCTCGACTTCACCATTCAAGAATGTTGTATTAATGGCCATCTGATGTATCTTCCATCTCATAACTACATCCAATGTAAGTATATATCTAATGTAAGTGTACCTTGCTACAGGTGCATATGTCTCCTCGTATTTTATGCCTTCTTTCTTTGATAATCCTCGTGCCATGAATATTGCCTTATGTTTCTCGACGCTACCATATGCAGCATGCTTGATCTTGTAGATCCATTTCGAAGTCATGACAGACTTCATTTCCAGTATCAAAACTATCTATCAGACATCATTCTTCATAATGGACTAGTATTCCTCAATCATAGCATCCTTCCATTCTTTATTTTCTAAAGCCTCTTCATAATTGGAAGGTTCCTTCTCAATGATGTCACATAGCAAGAACACATAGTTGTTGTAAGGTTTTGGTCTTTTCCTTTCTCTATGCATCCCTTCTAGAGCGTCATACCTTTCTATGTCTTGTATGAGATCACGTGCCCATGTTGGTTTCCTCTTGTGGGAGTCCTTCTCATGAATTGTTTCAACATGATCTTGTGGTTCTGCCATGTCATGATCTTCATGGTCTTCTGGAATTTCCAGTTCCATTGCCATATCTCGTACTCTTGTTCCTTCAAGCTCCTTGACCTCTTCAATAGGTAGCCTCTTGGATATGGAGTATGTCAAGTCCTCATCAAAGGTTACATCTCTATTGATGTCGATCTTATTGAATCCTTGGAAGTATATTCGGTATGCCTTTAATGTATCACTGTATCCTACGAATATTCCCTTCCTCCCAGAAGGATCGAGCTTGGTCCTCTTCTACTTTGGGATATGTATGTACACTTAGCATCCAAATATTCTGAGATGGATGACTTCTGGTTTCTCTTTTAAGAAATTCTCTTCAAGGGTATTGTTGTAAAGTACTCAATGAGGAGTATGGTTTTGTACATACACAGTTGTCCTTGTTGCTTCTGCTCAAAGGTGCATTGGAAGATCTTGGTCATGTAACATTCCTTTCATTGCTTCCATTATGGTTCGGTTCTTTCATTTTGCAACGCCATTTTGCTGAGGATTGTACGGAGTGCTCAACTCCCTCTTAATCTCAGGCTCTATGCAGAGTTCCTTGAATTATTCTAAGTTGAACTCTTCACCATTATCTGACCACAGATTCTTGATCTTCCTTTCAGTATGGTTCTCAACCAAGGCTTTGAATTCCTTGAACTTGATATCTGATTTTTACGCAGGTTAAATAATCATTGAGAGGAGGCTGCATTGGAGAGGAATGTCTCAGCGACATTTCAAACCCTATATGAGGGTCCATCTTCAGGAGAGTGAGGATCACAATTTTTACATTAGCATTTCTAGAGTATATATAGTTTTATAGTGCTAATGTCAAGGTAATTCGGCCCCCAATTATAATTAATAATTAATTAATTAATGGGGTTTTGAATTTCATTGATAGTGTAAGATTTAGGGTTATTCCTTATGACCCGTACAACTGGTATCCAAGCTTCCTTAAGTTTCAGGCCATCATCATTGTTTAGGTTATTCGCAAATTTCTCGATCTCAAGAGCTTCCCTTATTCTCCTTTTGCAATAATGAGGGATAGATGCAAAGACCTCTGCATTCTCGAAGCACATATAATGTTTCGTGTTATAACAATGTTTGGAAATGGCATATTTTTTAATCTGTTCATGATGGACATCATTGGTATGTTCTTTCAACCTTATTCTTATGGAACGTCCTGTTTCCCCAATGTATTTCTTTCCACATGAGTAGGGTATTGCGTACACACCTTTTTGCAGTTTTGGATCAATGGGATCTTTGGCTGAGTCTAGCATGTTTCTAAGGGAAATTGGAAGGGAAAAAGCAAATTTTATGTTTCTCCTTCTTAGAATCTTGGAAAGCTTGTCCGTAGTGCCATGGTTGTAAGGGAGAATGGTCTTTGTTACAAAGTTGTCTTCCCTCTGATTTCTTGTTTTAGCGTTACATGCTTTTTGAATGGTGTCAGTGATTTGTTTATCTGTGTACCCATTACTTAGAAGGACCAACTTTAGATGTTCTAATTCATCTTTTAGGTGGTCTTTGTCTGATATTCTTAGTGCTTGAGTGGCCAAAGTGTTGATTATCCCAATCTTTTGTGTCGAATGGTGATGGGAATATGCATGTAAGTATCTGTCCGTGTGTATTTTCTTCCTATACACTTGATGTGCTAGGGAACCATCATGCTTCTTTGTGGTGAGTACATCTAGGAATGAAAGGAAATTTTTCTCCTCCTTATCTACAGTGAATTTGATGCTATTGCATTGGCTATTCAAATGCTTTGTGAAACCCATTAGTTTTTCTTCGCCATGTGGCCAATTGCTGTATACATCGTCCACATATCTCAACCATCATTTTGGTTTGAGAGGAGAAGAGTCAATTGCTTTTTTCTCTAGATATTCCATAAAGAGGTTTGTGACCACATGTGAGAGAGGTGACCCCATAGAGACTCCTTCCGTTTGTTCATATATTACCCCTCTAAAGATAAAGAAAGTCGATCTTAGACAAATTTCCACGAGCTTGGAAATCTTATCATTAGGGACTTCTCTCACAGCATCGATAGCTTTATCAATTGGAATCATGGTGTAGAGGGATACTATGTCAAAATTGACTAAGGTATCGTTCTCACACATCTTTCAATCCTTCATTATTTCCATGAAATGTGTAAAGTCTTTTATAAATGATAAGTCATTTCTTTTGAGAGGTTTAAGCTTCATCGCAAGATACTTTGCCAACTCATATGTGGGTGAACCTATTTTGTTGACAATAGGTCTCAAAGGATTGCCAGTGTTAGGAAATTTTGGTAAGCCATATATGTGAGGTAACACATCATCCTTTGGAATGAGTCTCTTCTTTAGATCATCATCCAGCAAGGATTTATTAATCATTGATGATATTTTCTTAATAGTTTTCCTCATAGGGTTACCTTGTAATTTTCTGTAGCTTCCACTCTCTAAGTGATCATTCATTTTCACGTTGTAATCCTCGGTCTTCATGATTACGGTAGCGTTAACATTTTCTGCCTTTAAGATCATGATGTCCTTTCTTTCCCTTGGTGTTTTGAGAGCAGCAGCCTCCTCTTTGGTTAAATTGCTCCTGGGAGGTTTAGCAGTCTTGAGTACAATAGTGCACTCTTGGAGAATATCCTCAACAGTGTCATCCAGCAGATCCTTAATTGTATCTTCGACGCAGCAAATGATGCTTTCTAATGGAATCTTCCTAGGCTCCAGGACATAGTTGAGACCTTTCTGCAGAAGCTCCTTAGAATCCTTGAACTTACTAAAGACTTCACTTTTCCCTATAAAGAAATATATCCAAGTCTTACGTGAGAAATTGCTTATAAAGGAAACATAGTACACATACCCGCTTAATGAGCTGGAAGACATGGGCCCACATACATCTGAGTGTACTATCTCCAGTGTTCCTTTAGCTTTACTTTCATTGTTGGGAAATGCATTCCTTGCATTATTTCCTTGTGCACATCCTTTGCAAATTCCTTCATGCTTTGCCTCGATTTATGGAAGTCCTGAGACTGCGTTGCTACAATTGGTAGTGCTTTGTAATGCACATGTGCAAGCCTTCGGTGCCATAGTTCACTTGGTTCTATTGACTCATGAACCAATGGTTTTGTAGGCTATACCTTTAGTTTGTACAAGCCTTCGTCTTGTTCTCCAATAAATGTTGAATCATCTATTGTCTTTCCTTTAGGCCAAATTAGAACTTGGCCATCAAAAAATGCAACTTTCATTCCCTTTGCATCTAGTGAAGAGATGGAGAGAAGATTCTTATTCAAAACTGAAACACATAGAACATCCTTCATCTTTGAATATTTTCTGGAGTCTATCTTGTATGAAGCTTATCCATTTCCTTTTATGGGGTGTTGATGATTATCCCCAAGTTTCACCTTATGAGGTAACTCATGCTCAAACATATTGGAGAATGATTCTTTGTATCCCGTCATGTGTTTAGATGCCCCACTATCCACAAGTCAATCATTGCTTTCATGTGAGATAGTTCCCGTCAGTGTTGATATTAGCACATACTCTTCATCTGAACCATCCTTCTCTCTTATGAATCTATTGTTTATTGGCTCATCGTCTTTGGCGGTGTGAGCATGATGTCTCTTCTTTTTGTTAGGATAGTCTATTGCTAAGTGTCCCTTTTCATCACAAGTGTAGAATCAAATGTTGGAAGGATCTTTTCTAAACTTCTTTTGTTTCTTGTCCTTCTTCTTGTTGCAATGGTGCTTCTCCTTCTTCGTGTATTTCTTTCTACTGTGGGTTGTGAGAGCTTGATATTCAGTTGCTCGCATCTTATCTTCTCTTGTTTTGAGTCGAGCTTCTTCTTCTGTGCATTCTTCTCGAGGTCGGCTGAAACAGATCACCTTCCTTCTTGCACAGATCCCTTGAATGAATGAATCCCATGATCTTGAGAGGCCATTCAAGGTAGTCATCACAATCTCTCCTTCTTCTACATTCTCTTCAACTGCTTCAAGTTGTTCCTTCATTTGAGAAACCCTTGTGGATTAGGGTTGTATAGTCTCTGATTTATGTATCTTCACATTCTACAGTTGGTTCCTCAATGTCATCTTTTGATTGATGTTCTTTTCGTTGAAAATCTTAAAGGATGTCGCATGGGGGATGAGATGATCCTTAATAGACTCTGTAATGATTCTCTTGGCCTTAACCAAGTTCTTCTTATAAGTATCCTTAGCCTCATCTCCCTCTAGCTTTGGATCTTCTCCAATGATGTATTGATCCAAATCACTCTCTTCAAGGATTAGGGAGATTATGTACTCCATTCTCGGAAGTTATCTTCTCCTCCAAGATTTTCCTCAAGCTGAGTATGGTGAGTCATATTTTCAAATGATAACCTCAAATTGAAATAACAAAGATTCATATCTTACCGATTTGAGGTGTTCGACCTTGTTCCAGAGCTGGCTGACCTAGGGTTTGTTAGAGAAACCCTAATTTTTCAAACTTGGAGATTGTGAATTCTGTTTGGAAAGAAAGATGTGCCTCCTTGAGGTGAGTTGCTCAACAAGGTCCTTTTCTGAAGACTAAGGTGGGAAGCCTTCGAAACTTGATGCCCTAGTTTCTCCCAGCACTAGTGTTAGGGTTAAAAATGAAACTTCTTCAAATATGATTTTGCTTCCACCAAATTATGTGCCCCTCTAGGGTGATTTATCCTATCCCTCTTTTCTTGATGATTTGTTGAGAGAAGACCTTGAACTAGGAAGCCCTAGTTTTCATTGTCGCACAGTGCCTTCTTTCAGAGAGGCTCTGCTACCATGTTAGTTTTTCTAATCTACTTAGCTTGATTAGGATCTTTATCTGAAAGAATAACAAGTACAACAAGATACACAAGATAGAGCAGATACACAAGACACAAAGATTTTCACTGGGAAAACCATAAAGGTGAAAACCACCCTGCAAACTTCCTCATAATAGTTATCTCACAACGATTATATCACAAGATGAACAAACCCAATAAGTAGAAGTCTTCTGCAGCTATCTATCTCTCCTCCTTATCATTATCTTTCTCCTCATGTGAACTTGAGTGAGTGTAAGTATGTATATATGAGGGAGGGTGCCTCTGTATTTATATTCTTCAAGTGACGAACCTAATACATGACCCGGGCCGACCTCTTACCCTAAAAGGGTCAACTTCTCCTAGAGAGACTCGACTAGGACTATTGTCCTAACTTACAACAGAGATTGTACCTCAAAGTCCATACATAATAATGGCATTTCGAAAGGAGGAAAACACATCTCTGATGGGGGTACAGCAACATATAGTGATAATATACATCAGAATATATTCCAAAAGTTACAAATACATCAACATTTACAGCTAGATGTTTATTGTATTTTGGAAATACAATATGTTTCCTTGTATCATTTGTTTTGTATAATTATAGTTTTCCTTTCATGATATCCTTCCACTCTTTGATGTGATGAAACTTGTAATTTTGAGGTTCTTTTGTGTTCAAAATGTTTCTCGTGCAAGATTCACTTATTGTTTCTTCACTTTTCTTCTTATTTCAGTGTGCAATTTTTCTAATTTGGCATTTGGCATGGTCTTAATATGCTATCTTGAAATGGTTTTGCGTATTTGCTTGTTGTATTAGTTATTTTTTCTTCATCTTCACAATGAATAGGACATATCATGTTGTTAACTAGATTCGCCTTTATTTTTATAGTTGTAGGCCATGCCAATTTCAAGGTTCTTAGAGTTATGTCTTTGCTCCTCATAAAGGACTACATCTACTAATGAGTACATCATTTATTTTTTGAACGAAGAGCATATATAACTTAGATTCATCACTATAGCTATCAGAGTACATCTTTTTTCTCTTCTTATGTTTTTCATTCGGTATATGTATAAAGGAAGTGCAATGAATTCGACAAAGCCAAATCACATGTGGATTTCTGCCAAAAATTGTTTGCTAGATCAACACCCTTGAGCATTCAATTTCTTGTCTCTACCACTGTCCAATTTTTATGTTCAACATCTCCATTTTGTTGTGGATTGTAGGAGGTTGTATAAGATCTCCTGACACCATTCCCTTTATAAATTTTGAAGAAAGCATTGCACTCATACACCCCACTACTAACATCTCTTAGCATTTCTAACTTCATTACACTTAGTTTCTCAATTGTGATCATGATGTGTCTAAAGTATAAAATAACATCAAACTTTTTCTTTAGCAAGTAGGCCCAAGTCTTTCCAAAGAATTCATCTATAAAAGTCAAAAAATATCTAGAGCAACCTCTAGAAGGGATCTGCATAGGACCACATAAATCATTTTGCACTCATGCCAAATGATTGGTGACTCTCCAAGATGATAATTTTTTTTTTTTTTTAATTTTCTACAAAGCTTTGGAAATAAAGAGTGACTTGTCTAGTGGTGCTTATAACTTTATGTAGAAACTTCCATGTGATCTATGACCAATCTAATTAGAAAGTATGTTTATTATTGTTTGATTTTGTTTATTTAACAACTCCACTTCGCCTAGTATTGAGGGGAATATGTGCTGAAATTCTCTAGACATTTTAACCGTCATAGTCTCATTTCTATCCAACCTACTTAGGAAATCATAAAATTGAAATCTCTATCTAAACGGCAATTTGATTTTTACTAGGATTTATTAAGCTAAAGTAGGTATTTGACAAATCAACATACCTTGCAACCTATCTGAACATTTTTTGACCCACATGATTGTACACATATTAAGTGAAATCCTTGGTATGTTAATTTTAAGAAAATCATGATAATAAGCATGTAATTTTCTTTATTTATAATGATGTTTTAGAGGACAACAAGCAGTATTCATGAAGGTATTCCATGATGTCCTTTGGTATAGTCCAGGTGAATTGACAAACTTATAAAGAACAGGTCCACATACTAAATGGATGTTTTCATAATCTTTCCATGATATTCAATGTGATATATCGATACTAACTGTTTAAATATTCTTGCATTGTCAGTGATTGCATTATGAAAATACCTTGTGTTAAGATGACTATCATGACATGAGTATTCATGATGTTATGTTGTTCTTGTTGTATATTATTTCATGATGTGTTGTTCTTATGATAGCAAGAAATTATTTTGTAATTCACAACGATTTGATGATGTGAAATGACTATGATATTAGGAGGTAACTACATATATTTTTATGTTCATTATCATGACATATGTTCATATATGATGACAATATTGTGATAGTATCATTTCACATGCTAGTAGGTACATACATTGATATTTCTTGATGATTACATGGTTTTATGTTTATGATGATGTTATAACCTTATAATGGTATGTGGTAGCAAATAGTTGTTCATTATTCATGATGTTATGACGGTGTATGATAATGTCATTTTCCTTGATACTCACAATGATGTTATGTTTCATGATGGCATGTGGTAGCATGTTTTTCCTTAATACTCATGATGATGTTATGTTCTCATAATGGCATGTGGTAGCATGTGGTTGTTTGATATCCATGATGATGATGTTAATTTTTCATAATGGCATGTGGTTCCTTTATATTCATGATGATGTGTTGATATATTTGTAACTTTGGAATGTATTCACTTGTATATTTTATGTATTGTACCTCGATGTTTATTCCGGGAAGTATCTGTAATGTAATTGAGTCATGTCATGCCCCGATGTTCCTATCGAGAGATTCAGTAATGTAAACAAGTCAAGTAAAGTCATAGAGGGTAACCCTCCTTATTGATCAAGGGTTAAAGTCCCCGCAGTTGTGGGGCCCTAGGGTTACTAGACTCTCCTAAAGAAGTCGGCCCTAGTGAGTTATTGTCAAGTCGGGAATTAGTATAAATAGAGAGTGAGCCTCTATATTTATCACACATTCACTCACACTCAGTTGTAGCGCATAACTGAGAGAGAAGAAGAAGTTGGGACAAGAGAGAGAGAGACTACTACTGTCGGGAGATCATCTTACTGTTTTTGGGATTTTACTTTTGGTGTTGATTCTATCTCTAAGGAAGTTGCGAGGTTTTCTCACTTATGGTTTCCCTGAGGAAAATATTTGTGTCTATTGTCTCTTGTGTTTGATTGTTGTGCTTGTTATTCTCTCAGTTAAAGATCCTAAGATAATGCTAACTTAAATGTTAAAAATCTAACATGGTATCAGAGCTAACCTGAGAAGAAGACACTGTGCAGCTGCAGAAACTAGGGACTCCTACTTTTTGTATCTCTCTCCACATATTTTCAGCAAAAGAAGGTTGGGCTAACTCTCCTCTCTAGGCTGCATCTTTCTGTCGAAACAGAATCTAATTCTGAGCATTTTCAGTTTTTGACCCGACACTGCTGCCGGAAATTAGGGCTTTCCACAGAAGTGGAATTTTTTAGTGATCCCAGGCCTAGATTGATCTCCTCCCCAAAATCGAAGTTTAGATATCAAGATCAAAGTTTTTGGTTGGGCAAGACTGTCATGTCCCCTTAAATTGACCATTAAAAGTGTTGACCATACTAAGTTCCAAGGGGCTCAAGTTGTTATTAATTATTCCTCCTAGGATAAAATTTTACTAATAATTGTTCTAAGGCATGTATTTAATTTTATTTCGGCAATTTTATTTATTATGCACAATAATGATGTGGAATTAAGGCTGCCATGTCAAGAGGGTGCATTGGGGAAAGCTAGTAAACTTTCCTTGGTAGAAATAAGAAAGTCCATGACAAAAGCAAGAAAGAGAATAAAGGGAAGTTTCCTAAAAGCATAA